>OX411307.1:167103529-167261443 GCA_948150685.1 Rhaphigaster nebulosa
GGCTTTGTTAACACAGAGTATATAAGGGGAGTATTCATGTTCGATTTTGTTCTATGATTTATACTTGGAATTCCTGATAATATCCCAACTTTAGCTCTAAATTACTAGGTAAAATAATGTAATATGATTTGATTGGGATAAAGCGTTCGTTAAAAAAAAAAAAAAAAAAAAAAATATACATATATATATATATATATATATATATATATATATATATATATATATATATATATATATATATATATATATAAATGCGTAAAACGATTAATTTTTTCGAACAATAAGTTACTTTTTTTAGCCATACAGTTTATTTGCAAAAAAAATAATATATCTAGCCAATGGTTTAAATAGACTGGAAAATGCTATATCCCATTAATAGAAAAACGTATACAATGTTATACTTGATTCTGTTAAATATTTAAACACTGTCAACGGCATATTCCTCTTTTTTTTTGTATTGATCAAAAAACGAAACAAACCAGTTAATTGTTTTATTTAGAATTAAGGGACAATCTGTTCCACTTGGCAGGAAAGTTGCGAATCAAATCCGGCTTGAGCATCAGCCAAAACGGTGTTCCTTGTCTTAAAAGTCTTTGTAGTTAATTGGACTGTTTTCTTCATAGTTTCAACTAGGTTAACCCGACGTATCAATCGAGGGTTTCAGAAAAAATTATATTTATATTATACACTCTCCATTCAGTTTCATATGGGGAAATAACACATTTGGATATTAAGATGTCCACTTCTGATAGCAAGCTCCTCAATTATAGTAAATCAATGCTCCTCTGTAGCATTGGATTATTTATATTTTTATTATAATTAGTTCTTTGTATAAAATATCACCATGGTTGTCGTCATAGAGGGAGGTCGCCCCCTCCCAATAATATGAAAGCCCGAAACGTTGGGAAATTTGTGATTTGAGAATCTACTTCAAACTGCAATAACTGTGGTAAAACCTTTCACTCAAATAGTTATTAAAATTTAAAATAAGTACCTACCAATACCTTCTAATTTAATAAATTGGGATTTTATCGAGGCAATGCTATTTGAATAAAGAAAAAAATACTGTTGTCAAATGACTGCATTCGCAACAGGTAAGTGAGAAGTTCAATTCCAAAAGAGTTGGGAAAATTAAAATATTTAATATGTTGAAAAATCCGGTCAAAATTACAGGGAAATTTCAGTTTTCTTCGACTATTTAACCTCAAGGTCACTATACAAACTCAATAGTGTTTATATATATATATATATATATATATATATATATATATATATATATATATATATATATATATATATATTTGACATTTCGGGTATATTTTGTCCCCCATTTCAGCATCTTATATCCCAGTATTGTCGGTGAGTCAAATTATATTAGTTAATATTATATTTATTGCATTAGTTAATAAATTGACTCACTCAACAATACTGGGATATTAGATGCTGAAGAGGGGGACAAAGTATCCCCGAAGCGTCATGTATAAATTAACATTATTTAGTCTTATTGTGGACTTGAGACAAAGTAGTAGAAGAAAAGATACCGACGTCGTTTTTTGAAACAGGCGTAAGCGCCATTTAGCAAACTGTACTGGAAACAAATGAAAAATGTTTCCCCAAATATCCATTTTTTTTTTTGTTTTATTCTTTATTTTGTACAGTAGGAGTTAATTAAGACGGCAAAACTTTTATAATTGGAATATATTTTTAAGACTTCTAGCACTGGTGAAGGCCTTGCTGGCGACTGATGGTCGTCAGTATTTGGTGCTTACGTCATCAATAGTCGATTTTTAGACCATTTCTACTTTTTTCTCTCAATATACCGTGATAGAGGTCGTGTTTGCATCCCATAATAAATTGAAACCTAAATTTCGAATTTTTGGTGCTTAAGCCTTATTCAAAAATATCTGATGTGGACAACACATGACTTCCTTGTACGCCTATTAAACTATAAATCGGTGGGTCAAAAAGTGATCCTAAATTTGGTTACTAGTTTCCGAATATTGCAGTATCTCAAAAACGACATTCGGCGTCGCGACATTCATCTATTGACACACACATATACTCTTGTTTCTGGAAATCTCATCCCGTTATTACATGTCCTTTTCTTTCAGTAGATAACAAGTTCCTAAGAGATTTCTTCGTGTTCCCTGGCAACATTAGAACTGTCAATGTCACTTGATAAAGCATTGGAAATCGACAGTTTCGACATTTTAAGCGGAAAAAACCACTCAACTTATATCTTATTCTCCTGCTGCAGACTTGCTCATCTCACAAATGGGGAGGAAAACCAGTATTTTACACTCAATTTTAACACTTAAAAGAAATAATAAAAATGTTTAATTGGATTGGAAACCAAATTGCGTTTGTAACCTTTACTACCAAAACATATGATTTATGTATTTAATTTTAATATAATTTTTGATGTAAGTTTATTATGACCTTCAAGTAATGTACCCTTTTCGGCTCACCAATTTTAACAAAAATCTATTAAAAACATTCATATCTATATAAAAGTCCTATTTAAGAATTTGAGATGTTTTACATTATATTTTAATATAATTTTTTATGAAAGTCTAATATGACCCTCAAGTAAAGTACCACTTCCGGTCTGCCAATGTTAAACAAAATTTATTTTATTATTTAAATCAATATATAAGTTATAAATACTAAATTTGAGAAGTTTTGCATTATACTTAAATATAATTTTTGATGAAAATCCATAATGACCTTCAAGTGAAGAACCACTTCCGGTAATCATAGAATGACCAAAAAGGGTGGTTCACAACTAGATTATACAGTAATCCTAGATACAAAATTTTAACTTTCTACGGCTAACCGTTTTTGAGTTATGCGAGATACGCATGAACGTACGAATGTACGTACAGACGCCACGACAAAACTAGTCAAAATGGATTCAGGGATGGTCAAAATGGATATTTCCGTTGAAAACTGAAAACCGAAAGTTTTCGCGATTACAATAATAATAAGTAAAAACGACGTCGATATATAATGGAAAGTCGAAAATTGGTAATAGTTGAGGTTTGACATGAAATTTCTATTTTGTAATGGATGCTTTGATTTAACGTACAGTAACTTCTTTATGGCAAGTCATGAGATTTATCGACAGGAAACTGGAAGCAGACCCGGTCAAATTAGCTTGTAACCATTACACCTTCTGAAGACTAAACGACAAATTGCTAGCTATCGTTTTGTACCTAATGCTACCATATTTATTAGTATAGGGGATCTTCTAGGAGAATAAAATATGCTACTTCGACGGGATTTGTCATTCTGATACATAGAGTTTATATTTTTCCTTTAAAAAAAAAAAGATAAAAAAAAAAATTATTTTATATTTCAACAGCATGTTAATTTGGTAATCGATTTAATTCCGAAGCAAATACATTAAATAAATTCGTTACATAAATTAAATACATTAAAAAAATCAAATAAAACAAACAATTTAAAGATTGATGTTGGATCAATTGGCTCCCACTAAACAATGTTTGCGATTACGACTTTTTCAACATTTATTTGGAAAATGCTTAAAACTTCCAATTAATTAGAAAGATCTCAACGTTTATTATTGTTATTATTTATATTGATATAAAAGTCCTATTTACCAAATTTGAGCAGTTTTTCATTATATTTTAATATAATTTTTGATGAAAGTTTATTATGACCTTCAAGTAAAGTACCACTTCCGATGATCATGCAGTAACCCAAAAAGGAAGGTTCACAACTATAATTTACAACAATTCTAAATTCAAAATTTTAACTTTCTACGCCTAACCGTTTTTGAGTTATGCGAGATAATTGAAATAATACCTACAGACGTCACGACGAAACTAGTCAAAATGGATTCAGGAATGGCCAAAATGGATATTTCCGTTGAAAATTGAAAACCGAAAATTTTCGCTATTACAATACTTCCTTTACTGCGTACAAGGAAGTAAAAAGCAATAATATAATATGTTGTCTTTAGAAATTTCAGAACAAGCAAGGCTTTTTATCAGGGAAAAAAATATTATATTATATATATTTTTTCATTATCCTTGGGTTTTGGAACTAGAATTTGGAAAATGGGATTATAGAAGTATTAGCGTAAGGAAATGTACGTAGCTTTTAAAATTTGTTTTCCTATTATTTTACATAAAGCAGGAAACTAAATTTTGGGGAAAAAACGAGCATTTGAAAGAGGACAGAACTTTCTGTTATGTAGTGCAAAGGTCTTCCGATTCTTGTCCTTTAGGCCCGCCTTATACTGAACCCAGCACACGCACACCTCACGCGTGGTCGAATGTTTTAATCACAGTTTACAGTACGGTACCGAATATTGGGACCCAGTACACGCGCAGCCCATGCAGTATCATCGTATTCTTGATTTTACGTGGATGTGTTCAATTGTGCGTGTGCCGAGATCAATATTCAGCGGGCCTTGGTGCAATATACACTCGAACTGAAAACCTGGCACGTAAACCCTGGCCGAAGTACTGAATATGCAGTTGTTTTTTTTAATAGTTTTTAGATTAAAAAGAAGAAACTCCTATCAATCACATAAGAACATATCCTTAGAAAAAAACTGAACAATTGTATGCTCTATTCTCATTATTATATCTATTTTCCCAGTTATTTATTGAATTTTACAGAGCCTATAGAATGCGTATATTAATTAAAGGATAAGACATATGTATTAAGCTATAATAATATAATCCATTAATTAAGCTATGAATCAATACATAAATAAATGAATTTGTATCAAACGAATCTCAATTCCCCATAAGTTATAAGCTATAACTGTAATATATTTTACAACACTACTAATCATTCCAGACGTTTTAACGTTGAAAAGGCTTTAAATTTCATAAGGCCTATGCCATGTTGCTGCACTAAAGGGAAAAGAACTACACAGAAGTGTTATCTAAAATGTTTCAGACCTAAATTTAGACAGTCCGACAACTTTCGGCAGGCCCAACAGTCAGGGGGGCCCAAGCCTTATCAGGGTATTTATAAGTCATTGATAATTAATCAATATTATTTATTGATAATAAGGATAGTTACAACTTTTGAAAAAACCAAAGTCAACACTCGGTTGGGTATTGGTACTTGGAGGCCAGAGTTGAAACCTGTCGGGGGATCCGATGTTTACATCAGCGGTCCTGATTCTATATAATCAAGATTTAAAATGTTATTAGAATTAACATAGTTATTCTATTAAAAAACGTATTTGTTGTTTATTGGGTCTATCTACTCCAAGTCATGTGGTGTATGATGTAGTCATGCAGTTAATATAAGAAAATATTCAATGCAAAAGATGATTGAGCATTATATCTATTTGTATAGTAATAGTGCAAATATTGGCTCAATACTTGAAAAATCATGTCATCCGTTTCTAGATCTTTGCTGACTAAAACAATATCTAGTAGGCTAGTACACTCACATCATCATTTTTCGCTCTTAGCTGCTTCTTTTCTTTTGACAGCTGTATCAAGCTTTATAGACGGGTCTATAAATACAATAATTTAATGTCTAATAGAATTCCGAATACCTGAAATAAGGTTATTTTATTATTAAAAAAATTGGTCGTAGGTAAATATATATATATATATATATATATATATATATATATATATATATATATATATATATATATATATTTTATATATATATATATATATATATTTTGGGTTGAGTAAAAAAAAAATGAATTCTAAACGGAATTCTAATGTTGATATATTTTTAATCCTAAAACTGTACTAAATCATTTAGTAAACATAATGTCTCTCCTGGGAGAGAAAGCTACTGAGAAGAATATGGGGCGGAGTTGTTGAGAACGGGATTTAGAAAAGAAGAAGGAATGAGGAGAGGATGCTCGTGCAGAGAATACCCAAGAAGATGCTCTATGAAAACCGAACGGCAAGTGAAAGAGAGGACGCCCTCGGATCAGATGGCTGGATGATGTGGAGGATGATCTGGGCTGGCTGTCCGAAGATGGAGGGAGAGAGCACAGGATCGTGGAGATTGGTTGGCTGTGGTGGAGGAGGCCCCGGTTCTAGCAGATCCGTAGTGCCATGATAATAATAATAATGTCTCTCTATGAGCACTTGTTTGGCGTTCTTTCAATCAAATACGTTGAGGTATAAAATTCAAGTAATTCTGCGACATTATTTTCAGCCGACAGAATATTTTCAGCCGCCGAAACCACGGGTTTGATACGGGAAGTTGAAGAGAAAACTAACATTAATGAGCGGATTGTGAGGAGGTGGTTCGCCAAATTGGACTTTTGTATATAAAAATTAGATCTATTACATCTGATACAAGCTTGGAAAGACAGTCGGGCTCAGGGCGACCATCTGTTGTGGACAGCGAGGCTTTACGGCACACTATTGAACATGATCCCACAAAAAGTACTCGGAAGCTATCCACCAAACTTGGTTTCTCACAGTCAAGTGTGAATCGTCACTTACACCAATTAAATAAAGAGAAGAGAGCATGTAGAGAAGTTCCACATGAGCTCACCTTGCAGTAAGCCGAATGTCGCCTGGAAATAAGCCGCCAAAAACTTGCTGAAATGAATGCCATGGAACTTCTACCGCATCCACCCTATAGTCCCGATCTTGTGCCTTCATACTTCTATCTTTTCCGAGCAATTACTCATTTTTTTAAGGAGAAAAAATGTCAAACATTGGAGAAGGTAAAAATTGGAGTAGAGGACTTTTTCCAGTCGAAAGCCAAACACTGGTACCGTCAAGGAATCGAACAGCTGGCTTTTAAATGGCAACTAACCATAAAACATAATGGATTGTATTTCGAAAGAAGAAATTTTATGAAAGAAAAAAATAAAATTCATTTTAACTCTTGAAACGGTCATTTTTTTAATAACCCTAATAATAATATGTATATTACATTAAAATAAAAATATTTATAATCATTTTGTGTCTTGGTCGATACTTAATTCTAAAAACTTAAAATATAATAATATATTGCAAAAATTACTCATTTCACATAATTGCAAAAATTACTAATTATGAACCAAAATTGTCAAACCAGAGTTGAAATTCGATAGAGAATAATCGAAATAAAAATTAAATTTACAAGTGAACATGACAAAGAAAATAATTAATAATTTGTATGTATTTTCAGATATCTTTATTATTTAATCTACTGCTTATACTGCTACGTATACGAAGCAGCTGCCATACAGTGACCTTCCCCCCAGAAAATGCACGTTAAATTAAAAAACGTCAAATTCGTTCTTGATAAAACGATAGTATTTTTAAAGTTGAATGTGACAATATTATGTTGTTCTTTAGATGGATAATTATAGTTAGGAATTTCGGTTTAATTGAATAATCAGCAATAGTAGAAGCTGGTACAATATCTATTAAAATTAGACTTATAATATCAATTCAACAAACGTTTACTGAATTCATTCGTGTTTTTTTTTCCTCTAATCCACATTGATTAGGGCGACTCTATGGTTTGTATAACATTTTACATGATGTTTCGATGACGTTTCTTGGAAACCGCAGAGTATTATGTAGACCACGTATAAATAACGGTTCTAATATTGACAAAAATTTTACACCAGTGGTAGATTTCCTGAAGAAGCTTAAGAGTAATAAAAATACTTCTTATCAATCTGCCACCTGCAGGTGGTTGCAGCTAAATAAACTTTTCCTCGAAAGACCTAAGAGTGAAGGGGTGGAGGGGTAACCGAACCGAAAGAAACCACTTTTACTTCGTCTCTCTTATAAACATTTTAAGAAATAATAGTTTTACTCAGTTTTAAACTTTGTGTCAGTCCTTTTATGAAGGTGGATGTTTGTATGTGATGGTTTTTAGATTGATAGAGTTTTTCGGAATATTTATACTTATAACCGCCTGTGAAATAAATTCAAACCATTTCATGAGAAATTAAATCTATTTTTACATTATAATTGTAATTAACTTCTTGATGAACAGATAATATGAAGAATAAATGTTAGACAATAATGAGGTATCCAGAGGAATCTTCTATATACAAGTTTAAAATTTTCATTTTTTGTCCTTAATTGCCATTTTTTCCTAGTCCGAAACTAAGTGCAAGCAGGTATTAGATTTACTTGCTTGCTTTAAGAACCTGAAGTAATTTGGGTTCCTGGTCATAAAAGAATCGCAGGTAACTCACAGGTCACTGCAGGCTTAAAAGACACCTAAAGATTTGTAAGGAAGTAGGTGCCGAAATCTGGCACTTAAGCGGACAAGCACCAGAGACTGCTCCACACTACATAGCAGACTGACCGGTTTGCGTCACTAAGGCCTCTGGGATCTAGCAGAATCCTAGAAAACATTGAATGGATGTCCCTTCTGAAATTTACCAGGAAAACCAGGTTTAGAAGGTTCCCCACGGAGGAATCATAGGTCACCTCGATTGGTTTCCTGGGGTTGGCAACTAGGCCCACTTGTCGGACTTAGTCCCCCGACCTTTACCAGCATCAGTCCGCTCTAAGCCACGGTAACTATTCGACTCAGTGGATGGCGTTGTGATGGCAACGGTGAAGAATGTTTAAAATGCACATATAATTTGACTTCGTAACAATATTTGTTATTCAAGCATATGATACCTTCCTTGATCGCTCTGAGGAGTATTCCTAAACGTTGGATGGCTAAATGGAACTTGGCTGTGTAGTAATAAATACTGGGTTTAAGTGTTGAGGTTCAACTATCTGAAATATCAGTATTAACACTCGTTACTTTTGAGGCAAATGTCAATTTCCACCGTTTCGCGCAATACTTTTTTTTATCATAAATTATATACACAAATGATATATACTTAATATAATAATATAATTTTCAGAACACCTGTCAAAGATTATAACAATCCTCTTGTATTTATGATACAAATAACGATTTTTTGTATCCTCATTGCACACACATACACACCCACACACACACGCACGCACACACACACAAACACACACCTTCTTATTTTGGCACCAAGGTCCATTATGAACTTTTTACACTTCCACAATATTCTTCCATTCGTTCCTGTTCTCGGCCGCTCTGCTCCAATTCGTTACACCGAGGTCTGCTGCCGCATCATCCTTCCAGCGTAATTTGGCCCTTCTCTCTCTTTTTCCTCCTCCGAGGTGTCCATTCGGTATCTTTTTTAGTATTTTTTGGGATTTCATTCGCTGAATATGGCACAATCGCCATCTTAATCTCCTTTGCCTGAAAACGGACACTATGTCAGGAGCTCCGTAAAGGCCACTTAAATCTAAAAACTAACAAGAGTTTTGATTTTCCGTGAGTCTCCTTTCTTAATTGGGCCATATATTTTTCTAAATTTTTTTTCTTTCCCATCTGATCAGAATACCTTCATACCCCACAGTGAGCATCCATACAATCGCTTCCATACAATGCTACCGGTCTGAGAACTCTCTTGGGCACACGTATCTTAAATTTTGTGGTTAATCTGTTATTATTTAATTCTTTCCTGACAGCCCGTTAACACCCATTATCTGCAGTTATTCTATCCCTGATTTCTTCATCCATCCCATTCCTTGTAGTAGTAACGGTCCTAAGGTATTTTAATTTGTTAACACTTTCAAAGTGGTATCGTGCTCCTTCCCCAGGTTTTTCATCTAATCCTTTCTCTCTCTTTTGACGTAACCAAATGTTCGATTTTTCTTTCGTTTGTGTGAAGACTGATTTCTCTATTCCTATCATATTCCTCAAATGCTCCAAGTAAAAGAGACCTTTTGGAACTGCTGGTGATCACATCACGAAATCTAGTTGTGGTGTTAATCAGTAATAGATCCTGGGCCGGTCCTAATAGCTCTCTAGTAGTTTTTAATACTACATTTAATAATAGCGATGGAAGTGTGTCTCTTTGCCTTACTCCTTATGTATTGCGAAGGGCTCTAACATTTCTCCTCAGACAACTCCTACACGTTTACTCAAGTTTTACAGTGCTAAGGTCATAACCACCCGGAAAATGGACATTAAATTAATATTCATTTGTAAAACCTCACTACATTGTAATTATTGTATTTTTTAAATTAAAAATATAAACTAGAGACCTTGGCGGCCGAGCGTCAGAAGGCGTGACGGTTTGAAATCCACTGAATGAATATGGCTAGAATAATTTCATAACCTGTAGGATAGCCCGACCTTCCTGTTATTGTACCTGAGGACGTTAAACCTCAATAAGCAACAACAAAAATATAAATTAACCTTTAATGTGACAGTTCAATAAAGATTTTATCATTACCTACCTTTCGATATTTGAGCCGTCCATTATTGAAAAAAAAATTAGATAATGATAATTATATATAAAACTTAATATGATATTTTAATCTGTAAACAATTTTATAGTAAAAAAAAATCAGATTCCCTAATATTTGGGAGATGGAAGTTTTAGCTATTAACGGTATTGTAAATATGTTTATTTTGATAATGGTACAAGTCCATCTTAGGTTGAAATTATTTTTAACCGAATATATTACGGCAGAATTTAGAATAATAATAAGTAACTCATAATTTTAGTTTTTTGATAATAATTTTTAATTGCAACACTAGAAAATTTTAGTTATATTGACAACACTGCGAATTTTTTTTCAAGCCAGTCTTTATAGGGAGCGGTCTTAAAAAGAAAGAAAAATACCGATGGAGAAACTGTGAATTGGTCAAGTATATGCTGGATCAGATCTACAAGAAATGCAACAAACAAAATGTTATGCAAAACTTCGATGGAACGACATGCTGAATTAAAAATTATCGATTCATCACCACAACGAGGAAGACTAATTTCGGAAATATAAAATTAACTTTTTTGTATAAAAAAGTAGATCTATTACATCTGGCAAATATAAGGCATGATGGATGTATTACCATATATATATATCTTCTGTTCATCATGAATATTTTAAAATGTTAAATCCTAAATAAAATTCAATATAATTATATGTATAATTTGAATTATAATAGTATAAAGTAAATTATTAACGAATATGTATAATTTCATTGAAATTCTTAATAAAAGTGAATTGTTTTTTGTGATATCTTTTCTAATGTAATATTTGAAAACTGTTTTCTTTGTTTGATTTCGCTATTTATCAAATTAATAAATATTTATATAAAATAGCGGAAATTATCGGAGACTACCAATGTGGTTTGAGACGGAACCTGTCAACTATTGATCAAATATTTTCCTTAAGGCAAATATTAGGAAAAATAATAGAATAAAACGGTGCAGTTCATCAGATTTTTGTCAATTTCAAAAAGGCTTACGATTCCATTGATCGCCAGAGACTTTATAACATTTTGATTGAGCAGGGAATACCGAAGAAGTTTGTAAATCTAGTAGGGATGTGCATGACCGAAACATTCAATAAAGTTAGAATAGGTAATTATTTTTCGGAGAAATTAAGTTATGTTAGTTCGCTCGGGTCTAACACTAGGTGATTCCCTTTCGCCTGTCCTATTCAATTTAGCACTAGAGTATTTCATTAGAAATATGATGCGTACCAAAAGGGGTTTAGAGCTGGGTGGTAAAATATCCCTCCTTGGATTTACGGATGATTTAGTATTAAGTGAAGACGCGGAAACTATAAAACTGAATACAACGTTGATGAAAGCTGGTAAAGAGGTTGGCGTCAAAATAAATACGGATAAGACAAAATAAATGGTTAGCAACAGAAACAGCGACGATTTTGATGATATAGATATAGGAGGGAATAGGCTTGAAAACGTTGAGAAATTTAAGTATTTGGGGTCTATGATTACTAGAAAAAACGAAATTCAAGAGGAAATAAAGGCGCGGTTAAAGGCGGGTAATGCTTGTTATTTTTCAGTATCAACATTACTTATGTCGCGCATTTTGTCCAGAAACTCAAAAGTAAGGATATGCAAAACTATTATCTTGCCTACAGTTCTGTACGGGTGTGAAACGTGGCCGCTAACCTTGAAGGACTAACAACGCCTTAAGGTCTTCGAGAATAAGGTATTGCGTAAAATATTTGGTCCGAAAAAGGATGAGTCAACTGGAAAATTTAGGAGGTTACACAACGCGAAATTGCGGAGCATGCACCCTGTTAATATAATCGAAGTGATATCATCGCGACGTTTGAAATGGGCTTGTGAAGTTGTTGGGCTCAGTGACGAACGAATTCCTAAAAAGTTAATAAACGCTGAGGAGACTGGTAAACGTTCGAGGGGTAGACCGAAACGTAGGTGGGAGTATTGTGTTAAGGTTGATCTGATGGATTTGGGTTTGGACTGTAATCGGTGGACCGAGGTTTGTAGACAGCGATTGGTGGTATTGGCATCGTACCTTCGGATTCGCTAAGCGTTTTATTATTATTATAAAATTTAATAGTATTTTATTATTATTATTTTAAAAAAAAGCTGATACAACTGAAATATTATGCCTTTAATTAACGATTACAATAGTTCATTAATTTTGAAAGTGAGCCAAGTCCATTTAGGTATAATATAACCATTACTTCTTTTAGGCAGCGCTATAAACACTATTTGATAATAAACTTGCATTATCTAATGCCACAAAATACACAAAATATGTCTATTTGTGCTTAACAATATTTTTAAATTTATTAAAATACAAACCTGTAAATATCTCGCAATAACAAAAAATGTGGGTAGCTCAGTGGGTAAGGTACTGCGCTACTAATCTCAAGGTCCTGGGTTCGAGACCGGCGGAGGCAGATAATTATTTATTCTGTATTCAGCCGTGGATCAACACTGTGGGATCGGGAGACCCTCCTGGGGCTCACCCAGCCTCTATAAAGTGGGTACCCTTAATTGGGAGAAAAACCTGGCGGTTGACCGAATCACCTCCTTGCACAACCGTAGGCCTAGAAACAGTACGGCCCTTACCAAGTACTGAACCCAAGACCCTTATCGGGTTGTAGAGGTACAGGTTTTTAAACAAAAAATGTACTTTCCATACTTTCAAAATAAACGGTTCATTTATACTTTAATTCGAAATGTTTGAATAAAATGAGTCCAAATAATGGGTTAATTTTCAGGTTTGAAACTAATTTCATGCAGACATGACGAATGGGGGGAAAAAAAAACAATTCTTGAGAATATTAGAGAAAAATTTAAATTGAACCATATTTTTCATATGAAAACCATATGATTTTCATAAAATTAGAACAATGATAATGAAAAGAAAGGACTTAAATTGATCATGTTAAATTGAAAGTATCATGTTAATTGCGAAATTTCGCTTGAATACCTAATCACCCTCTGATTTAAGATTAAAAAAAAAACTTCGGTACAATGATGCAAATGTCCCTCATTACTATGCAAATTGTTTTAATTACAGTATAAATTACAACAAGGATTGTTTTTCCCAGACAAGGAAGGGTTCTTCCCTACTTGGTAATCCTGAATATCCCTTTCTGGTTATTATTGTTCTCTACTTCGACGAGCAATCAAACGTTTTTACAACTAGTTAAAATTGAAATTCGACACCTAATTTAGAACCTTAATTAGGTAGTGTTAGTTTGATATATACTGAAAGTTCGAATACTATGGAAGAGTAAAATATTAAACACATAAGGTAGTGAATCCCAATATTGCCCAATTAAGCCATTTTATTTTATTAGACAACTAATCCATATGTTTTTTTTTCTACAAATTGCTGTAATCTTTTATCTAGAATGTTATATAAAAATAAATTTAATTGCAACACAAATACAGTATGTTAAAAAAAAAAAAAATTCTTCGCTACTGCCAAATATTTGCTTTTCAAAAAAAAAAAAACTGTTCCCAATATCGCCCACCGTATTTTGCTAATATACGGGTCATTCTCCTAGAAAGGGCGGATCCTTATAACCTTGCTTTTATGGCTTCTCTGACAAAGGAATATGTAAGAATTTTTTTTTATGAATTAAGGGATGATTAATAGAGTAATAATTAACAAAAAAATGACGCCATTATAAATATTTGAATTTTTTTTTTAACGTTTTACATTCCCTCACTCTGTACTAACCACGTTTTGACAATTAAAAAAATTACTAAGACAAAGTGGATAATTATTTCGTTTCATTATTATCAGGACTGATAAGGTATGGTTAAAGATTCTAAGATTCTTCTCATTAGAGTTTTAAAGATATCGTAAAACAGTAGGCAGTATATTAAAAGAGTGTCCTAGAGTTTTGTTTCATTCCCTGACCAGGTGGTAATTTGAGTTCCAGCGGGTACTTAAATATCAAATGAGCACCAAATGACGGTCGTAGGTCTCGCTGTTTCCAAGTTAGGGAAGGGGCATGCATGCTCCTATGTGTTCTGAGCGGTCTAGAGGTGTCACTTGTTTTAAGGCGGCTCCGTATTTTAATTGTAGTTCATTTTTTTTTTTTTTTTTTTTTTTTGGCGGTGTAACGAATTCATTTTAGAGACAGCTATAGATCTGTACCTTGTAATTTTTTTATCGTTTATAATTTATTAAGTTATTTTTAAAAAACTGCAGTTTTTTCATTCCCTCACTTCTTAAACGTGAGTCGCCTCACAAGTACGATAAGTGTTCAAAAGAGCTTAATCCATTTTTTTAAGAGGACGACAACCCAAGGTGCTTCCTAGGGGAAAAATGCTGCATAATTAAACAAGGTGAGAAAAAACAAAAAACTAATGCTTCTTGCTGATATTACCGAGCTGCACAAAACCTTTTTGAAAATAGTTCTAATAAAATAAGCTATTCTTCTTTCTACTGGCTCAAATGATTTTGGGTAATAAACCCAAAAGCTTCAAAGAGAAACACCTGTCATTGCCAGGCCCATGGAAACTTTACATTACTTATTTTAGGCCAATGTTCATTCCCTCATGGAAGACATTTGTTCGAAAATATCCCGTTCAGGAAATACGCATGCTGCTGAGTTGTGGGCATAATATGTTTACGTTTTAATATGCAAAGGAGAACTATGAATGCTTATTGAAAGAATAGTTGTAAGGTAGTTTTTACAAAATTTCTGAACTTCAATAGGTCTTTTCCAGGAGAATGGCCCATGCATTTTAACCTTTGAACGGAAATAAGACAGTAATTTAAAGAATTTTCCATCCGAACGGCGTAGATATAATATACAAATGAAAAAAAAAAATGACAATTCTCGATAATCCCATTACAAAAAAATGGTAGCATGCTTGTATTTTAATCTCTTAATGGTTGCAACTTAATCTGACCGAGTCTTTTTGCAGTTTCCGGTCTACAAATTTTATGTCCTGCTATAAAGAAGTTATTGTCCGTTCAAAGGGATCACTCAAACATAATTAAATTAAATCTAAATAATTGATATTATCTAATTAAATTATCAAATTATGTATATTAAATATCAAAATGTGAAAGTCATATTTTAACTCTTCACTTATGGATGTTGATTTTAACTAAAAAGTAAATTTCGTCCTAAGCCAGCTACATTAGTCCGAGTTCTAATATCTAAGTCTTCTTCTGGAAAAAAAAAAATATGGAATCATCATGCAATCCCCTAGTTCTTAGCTTATCTTCCCAATGTATAGTCATTATAGTGCTACCAATAGGTAGTTTCCCCACAAATTATTAATTGACTTGGTATTAATAGTCAAAATCATGGTAAATAGTCTTCTTAATCAGCCTTCAAGAACTGCGGGGACGTAATGAGTAGAATATTTGTCAAAACTTCTGATGACACTTGTTTTGTTACTACACCTCAATTTTTTTTTGTATCCGAGTTTCAATTTTAAAAAAATATTCTAATTATTCCGAGGTTCTGTGTCTTCTTTATCCAGATTATAAACCGAGGTGATTTTCGGTCTCCGTGACATGCTATGGATTTAAATATACAAATGTCGTCCAGAAAGTTCCCTACTCTTAAAAGTTGCGGTAACAACTGGTTACAAGGTGAAGTAATATAAGTGGAGTTGATCCTGTACACGACCAAAACTGTGGAGTTGGGAGTTACACTCCCTGGGAGTAGCCCAAAGTTGAGCCTGGTTTGTAATCAAGTTAGGCCTCCCTCCGACACATAACATAATGCATAATACATAATACATAATACACTTTTAACGACAGTTCTCTACTTTCGCCTGATTTAATACATTGTTAGTAAAAGAATATCATTTTATAATTATATACTATCTCTCAATATTTTAAGACTAGTTTTGAATAAGCTTATGTTTATTTATTATTTCTTGTATTTAGTTTATTTTTTATTTTGCTGTTATTTAATTTTGTTTTGTAAATATGGTATGAATGATTTCTTTGATCACTATTACCATTGTCCTTGCTGAGACAGAATGTAATATTACTCAATAAAATAAATAAAAAATAAGCTTTTGGCTTAGTTAACATTTTTATTCTAATAATCTAGATTTTTATGCGAGTAATGTTTCTAAAATAAGCTATCAAAAAATTAAAATATGGTATCACAATATTAAATCTTTAACAGAATAGACCAAATATGTAATTATTTTTATGTAACGTTAATGTATTGCGAAAAAATCCCCTAACAGCGTATTAAATTAAATAAAAAATAATACTATTTCGAAATTATAATAAGAAATTAATCAGATCTCGAAGTTAGAGATAAAATAAAAAAAGGAGTTACAAAATCTATTGTACTTTTTAACGAGTATAGCTATTTGTATAAGCAATAGTTGTTAATAATTATTCAACAAGCATCCATAGTTAAAATTTATGTGAACTTTGAAATTTATAATAGATTGTTACAAATGTCCTTGTGCATTCCTATAGCTTTATTTCAGATTACATATTTTAAACATTATTGAATACTCACTCCTTTGGTTTTGAGGCAAAGAACTCTTCACATCCAATTTTTACGTCCTCGTAATTATCTAAGACCCGACCTTTTAAAATATGAGCTACTGATCTAAACACACCATAATCTGATGGCACACCATAATATCTGGGCTACAAGCAGGATGAAGTAAAACGTTTACTCCTTGCAGTTCCGATAACTTTTTCTTGGTCAAACATGTCTTGTAGAAAATGGCTTGGTTCCTGTTGACCAAAGCTGCACTCAAAACTGCATAAACTCTGTCTAGCTGTTCAAAGTAAAGATTTGAGTCCGTACTGCGGCCGACAAATCACAAGTAGTTGCATGTGGGTCCTGCATTACACGCTCAAGAAGAACGTCATCATCAACGACGGATGGGCGACCTGACCTGGGTTGTGCGGCAGTATTTCGATGGATAATTGAATCTCCTTCTATGGCACAAATTTCTTCGACGGCTGCCTTTGCGCTTAAACCTTTTTTTCCAGTAATGTCTCAAAATACCGCGAATCACGATTTTTTCTTCTGACATTTGTTTTAAAAATGTAAATGACCCCATAAAGCCAACTCAAGTCTCAGGGAATTAAAGGATTAGTCAAAGTAAACATTGACATAAATAGCAGAAACAAAAACATTTTTATAGGATAATTACGGGAGTTGGAATTTAGGGTTGTGTTCATGCATAAGCACTTTTGTAACAACCTTGTATTAGTGACACAAACACTCAATACAAATTAAAATTTTATTATTTTAACGTCTCTTTCAGAAAAACATTATTGCAAAAACCAATTAAAACATGAAATGAACTATCGCCCGAAAAATTTAATTTAAATATGCAATGTAAATTTAAAAAATAAAATTAATCTATGCTCTAATACGAGCAATTTCTGTCTTTCTGTCTGTCTGCAAACTGGATCTCGAAATCCCGCTGAAAAATTTTGCTTAAAATTTTATAATAAGATTTCTTTTCTGAGGCTCAGAAATCGATAGGCTTAATAATTTACCAAGAGAAAACTCTTATTTTGTGACAAAAATCAATATAATCCTCCCATTCAACCAATATGGGATATTAAATATATTTTCTAATAAATAAATCGTGCTTATCTTCTTATTACGTATAATTCTGTTGGGCCACACTGTCCTGATCATTACGAATGTACCTGTAGTTTATTCTAAAGGGACTCCAGTCTCAAAATAATAATTAAAAAAAAAATTCCTTTTCATTTCATTTTATTCAATGGGTTTGTGTGTTATTTACGGAGGTATAATTTATTCGAGCTAGTTATTGAACCTTTACCCCCTCCACATTGCACTTTTCACAGTGAATGTTGCTGGAGATTCATTCCAATCTCAGATCTCTATCGATGCAATTTGCTATAATAATATTTGTTTGTTCCAATGTTAGGTATTTTCATTTATTCATGATACGTACGAATCCAAGATGATATTTTGACAACAAAACACAATATAACGATAGAATTCAACGATTTTATTATCAACAAAATTTTTAGAAAACAGTTTAATTTTATCAATTTTGTGCTTACTACCTTTTTGCATATTCTTATGATTTCTAAATTTATTTTAAAGCATACTAACAAAATTAAATTTATTCCTCGTAATCATTTAAATTGTATCCCCTCCACTTTGTACTTTGCCCACTGCAGGCTCAGTCAAATTATAACTCCCTGCGATGAATTCTATCTGTTTGCAGAACGGAACTCGAAATCCCGCGAAAGGATTTTGCTCCAACTTTTAGAATAGGATTTTTGGGCCCCAGTAATCGATTGGTGTAATCCTTTATCTCTTATAAGTAAGGCTATTGGGAAATACGTGAATGAAAAAGGGCGAAACGTGTGTCAATGAAACGAACTAACTGTGGTGATTTATTACAATCAAATCTCATTCAAAGAAATATTTTTTTAAACAAATAATTAACTACTTATTTTTTTCAATTTTATTGTCTTTTCATTTCTACTAAAACATTAATATGAATATTGTAGTAAAAACTAAGGGACAATAAAATGAACGTTGAAGATTAATAAAGCAGAAGTATTCAGATTTTTGCTTTTAACTTCTCTAATAACTAGAAATATCATATTCTTAAATACAATTTAATAAAAACCTAATTTTTCATCTTTATTGCATTAATAGTGTTATACGTTTTATGAAAATCTGGTGCGCTGCGCTCATCACACAACTTTAAGTTATCACGCTACTTTTAATAAATTTTAAAAGTATCCATTTAGTTTCCATGGAAATTCCATATAGTTTCCATTATTTAAATAATATAAATGTAGAAATTATTTACTACTACAATCTCAAAAAAATAGTAGTTTATGCGTTTTTCGTCACTTCCATTATCTTCTTCGATTTTATATGTTAGATTTATATTATTTTTTGTAATATAAAAAACGGTATATTATAGATTTATATTACTATTCTTATTTCCGGAAATTTTAATTCAAACTAGGAAAATAATTATCATTTTTTTCTCCTTTAGTAAATTATCAAATTATTTCACAGCTTATATTTATCAATTTTTGTTTCTACTAACAATGAGCGACGGTTAATTATTTCAAACAAACAAATTGAAATTCGGCATCTGTCAAACTATTTCAATGAGGATAATACCTAGCTGATATTCAAGACTATTTAATTGCACGCTGATACAGCGAGCTAAATCCAAATCGTCATATTAGTTTTCGAGAAAATTGTTAAAAAAAAAAATGTAAAAACTTTTATTACCTTTGTAGTTTATTTATTTGCATAAAATGGTGAGCACCACAGTCTACAAAATAAATTAATATGTACAACTGATGGAAGTATATGTTGAACATTTAAAAAAAAATTTTAATTATCTTCTAAAACCAGTTATTATTTGAGCAGTATGGTCAAATAATCATATTACAACCTCCAATTTGTAGTGAAATATACAAAAAACTAATACATTTTGCCTATGTATAATTTTCAATCTTAACATTGTATTATGTTTTTAATAAATATTCTGGTATGAATTTTTGTAATGTTTTTTCACCAAGATACTGGTTCAATAATAACTGGTTTTAGAAGACAATTTGAAAAGTCCAACATATATTTTCAAGAGTTTTACATATTAATTTATTTTGTAGACTGTGGTGTAGACAATTTATGTAAATAAATAAACTATGAAGGTTTGAAAATGGACAAAAATCAAAAGGCCGAAACATGACAATTTTTTTTTTATAATTTAATTTAATAAAATTTGTTGGAATTTCAATTATAAAATTGTTATATTTTTTCGGATTTATAGTGGCCCTATTTTATTCTAGGATTGATTAATTGTTATAAATATTTTAATATCCCAATTTTTTTCTAATGAAGAAACTAATAAAAGGTGCTAATCACAGACAAAAATTATTAATTGTATATCTTACTTTTAGAGTTAATTAAAAATTCCTGTGCAACTTTGTTTCTATTACCCTTAAAATTATTATATATATATATATATATATATATATATATATATATATATATATATATATATATATATATATATAGTTCTAGTTAAATTATTTAAAGTTAGGTAAAGAAAGCATTGAAAGAATAAATTGAACTAAATGAAATATTATTCCCAATATTCTTTCGGTGTTTATAATTTTTAAAAATAGTTCATTTTTTCCTAAACTCCACGGCTAACTCGTGTACCCTAGCCCCTAGTTTCTATTATAATTCAATTGTAAATACCACGACTTTTATCTTTTTTAGAATCTTTAGTCAAATATGAAAAAAACAAGCTCCTCTGTAGGGGTATTTCCGGAGGGGAGGGGTCATGGGTGTGTTAGGAAAAGTGAGCCATTTTCCTCATGCTTATTCATTTCTCCTTGAAATTCAGATCAGCTCCAACTCACACCCTTTGGTGCGTTGTTATCTTTCGGGCGGTGTTTCTTAGCATTTGGGGTGTGATACGCCAGCAAATTAAAAACGGCCATCTCATCAAAAATTCTACACGACGGGCTCAAGCCAATTTGAATAACATAATAATGAAAATAGATGTTTAAATAGCAAGAATGATGAAAAAATACATAATTTATACAAGTTTTTAAATTTACAATTTTACTTTAATTTAATTTTGGTTATATGGATAAAGGAAAATAATATAAGATAATTGTATGTGATTTGAACAAATTCAAGAACAATTATTAATATTATCAAAATGACTTTTATAATTTGATCCATTCCTATGAAGGCTGAACTCAAAAAATATAAACTTATCTAAAGTACTGGGGAATCATTGTGACATAATTTTAAGACGGCTTAAACGCATTTTACGGTAAAATGTTTGGTCAGAGAAAAAAATACTGAAGGAAAAATTTGTAGATCGTAAAATTTTCTCCTGCCCGTTATTTGAAAATGTTGTGCAATTTTGAAAATTTTATATTTGAAAATTATTGGACGCGCGTCCTAACTGTGAGTTCCGCGTATGACCCCTCATATATCATCTTTTTGTATCCGACATCGGTTTGGACCAGCGTCAAGCGCGTATGCGGCGTTAATGCAACAAATAATGGGGATATTCTGGACGAAAACGTTACTCTCTACATTTTTCATCTTTAGTATTTTTCTCTCAGATCAACCATTTTCGCGTGAAAACGTCATTTAAAATGAATACCCTGTGTTCAAAGCCAGCCAGTTATTAGTCTCATGGGAAAGAAAAAAATATTCTTTCGAGATATTGTTTTTTTTCTTGTTTTTTTAAATCACTTTAAATGGTTTTACATTGTAACATCAGGACAAACAACCGATTCAATGGCTTTCAAATGAGAAAACTTGTTTGTTCTAATGTATGGTGGATTAAAAATTCCCCTCCCACTCCCTTCTTGTTAAAGCTATCTGAATTTATCAATCATCAATCAATATCTTTATTTTTGAGTATTTACAATATATAAATGAGGTTTCAAGCCTTAAGAGCTTATATACACAAAGCTATCTGAAGAATCTGAGTTGTGTAAGGTAACTAAAGATTATAGCTTCCATTTTTCTTAGGTCTAAAATTAAAAAAATTTCTGCTCAGGGTGATACAAGATAAGTGATACCCCGGTTTACGGTAACTAATAAATTAATAAATTATAAATAAACTATAATGATAAAGTAATGCATCATAAATAATAAAAGTTATGGCAGATACAGTAATGCCAGATAAATAAAGATACAATGAAGAAGAAAATGTTGCAGAAGTATAAAGATTGACAAATAAATAAAGTTGGTAATAATGAATACAAATTATAACAGTGATAAAAGAAATAAACAGGTAAATGATAACAAAAAAAATAATAAATCAGGAATAATATAAAACAAAATAGAAGACAACTAAACATAAGAGTATAAAAAGAAAAAAAATAAGAAAATAAAATAAGAATATGAAGAACGGATGAAATAAAATAATAGATGAAATTGGAAAAGTTTTAAGCTTATGAATGTCGAGCATTGACAAGTAGAGGCCACGGACTTTACGGACGAATTTTAGACACGTTCCCAAAGGTTCTTGCCAATGCTCCCTAGGAGCTGAGAAAAAAATATTTAAGATAATTTAAACAATTTTTTTATATTATTGTTTTCGTTATTATTGTTATTATTATTATTATTATTATTATTATATTATTGTTGTTCATATCGTTATTTATTAGAATATTTATGTATATTTAATTCTAATTTTAATTTTAATAGGAATTTTTGGGCTTTATTTTTCTTCAGGATTTTTTGCCTGCCGGCGTTCATTTAAGCATCCATAACTCCTCAGGATTTTATCCAAATTTAACTACTCTAATTTATTTACGGAGGGCGGGGATTGTACCGTTTGTTGTAGTTCATAGGGCTGAACCACTGCCAAGTTACGTATGGATCGGTTGAGTCGTGCTAATGCAATTTCTGTGATTTTCAAAAAAAAATTGAACATCGAATATATTCTTTTTTGTTTTTCTATTCATATGACAATTCGTATTTACGGGATTTTTTGGAGCTAAAAGCGGATATCACCTTTGTTCCTCCCTAAAAAAATATTTTACCCCACTTCGTTACGTCGCACATTGGTCTGAATTCAATCCTGCTGAGCATGTTATTGGAAGTTGCGATACCGATTGTAATTTTTTTTTTTTTTATTCTAGTATGCACCTATTTACAATAATAAATAGGTAATTTTATGGATTTTAATTGTGAATTAATCATGCATAATAATTATGGATAGTAATAATTTTATTTATTTAACTCATTACTACAGAAAATTAAATTATTTATTTAAAACAAAGTTCTCTTATGATGATTTAAACAAATATTTTCACTAATTTATTTCATTAACTTATTTTTACCCAATTAAATAATAATAATTAGTGTTTAATTTTATAAAAATCATAAGAGCACCTTTATTTGTTCTTAAATGTTTTAAATAAATAATTTAATTTTCTATAGTAATAAGTTAAATAAATAATATTATAATCATCCGTCAAATTCATAAAATTATCTATTTACGATTGTAAATACGTGCAAACTATAATCTAACAAAATGAAATCACAATCGGTATCGCAAGTTTCAATAAAATCGGTGATGCCATGTCCGTAACCTCCCCTTGTGAGTTAAAGCTAAGAGAAAATAGCGGGAACGGTATAAGTTAAGGGATGGGAGGATAGAGGTTATTTTTGCTGCGTGAATTAAACATAGAGGTATGCCATATGAAAAATGAGATCATTACTTTATACCATACTGAATAAAGTAATGAAATTAACAGGGTTAAATAATAAATATAATGGTGAAAGCATAATATAATTAAACAGAAATACGATAATAAAAATATTGAATTCATACATGGAATAAAATAATGAAATTATAAAGAGTTAAAAGGTATATGCTATGGGGAAAACCAAATACTAAGTTAAAATAATAAATAAAACTGAAATGAAAAAACTGTCTTATGAGCACCATAAAGAAACAATAAGTCAAAGAAGGGCGAAATAAATAACCCCGTTATAATAGTGTAAGAAGTAAATATGGAATACATAGGGTAAGGTAAAATAAATAGGAAATAGAGTAGAGTATGGAAATAAATTGTAAAATAGTAGGGTAGGGTATGAACAGTCTATAGTAATAATAAAAAAAATTCGCTTTTCATTAGTTTAAAAATATTTCTATAGGGAAATACAGTGTTCAGCTACTTTATCATTAACAGGGTTAGGTTTAAAGCTGGTTGTAGATGGGTTCATAAATTAGTCCTTTTCCACAGTTAGGAACAGTATCTTTCTTTATCTCGTTATTACTGTATCTATTATAACTTTTATTATTTATCATATACTACCTTGTCAGTATAATTTATTTATCAGATTGTAATTTATTACTTTATCAGTAATTACTGTTATTATTTTTCAACTTTTTTATTATTTTTTTAATTTTACTTTATACATATCTATATCTCTTTGTCATATCATATATCATTCTTTATACTCCTACAATAGTTTCTGCTTCTTAGTGTCTTGTTCTTTGTAGCCCTGGTGAAGGCCCTGCAATGTGGATCGAAACATCGGTTTAGATAAATAGTGTTATTATTTTTTCTGTAGCACCACCTGGGCCATCTTCTCCTTGATTATGAATATGATGAGCTATTAAAGATTTAATACAATTTTTTTTTCTGTGATTTTGGCAACAGTGGAATATCGCTAGAGGGAATGTGCGTATGTCATTCCTCCAATATTTTATTTTTCTTATATAACGCAATTGACGGATATTTTGATTCTGGAAACAATTATGTAATATAAGATAATATAATAATTATATACCTATCATCTCTTCATCCCAAGCATGTCCAGGTCTTCCTCTCTTCCATTTAATGTCTATTGGGTATCAGATAATGATATGAAAACAGGCCCGGAACTAAGGGAGGGAGCAAGGGGACACTCCCCAGGCGGAAGAATTTAGAGGGCGGCGAAATTCAAGCGAATTTTTTTGTAGCTCTAGCAAAAAATATTTGATTGTTTAGACATCAATGAAGATAGAATGAGTTTATGTTATAAGATGATGGTATTTAATTCGAAATATATTTCATAAAATACTGTAATAAAATAGTTAACTTGAGGAGTGGAGGTGGGAGGGGAGAGCGAAAAGAGAGGCACCTTGCGAAAATCCTAGTTCCGTCCCTGCAAAAGTTTGTATGCCTCTTTTCCTACTTTGAAAGATATAATGTATGTGCTTCATAAGTATGGACATTTCTTCCCCACTCTTCATTGAATGAAAATTAAATCAAGAAATCTTGATTGAAAAGAGCATTGCAACAAACTAAAAAACAATATATATGAAGAGAAAAGATTTGTTTTTTACATTCCGCCAGACTTTCATTATTTTTGAAATATTGTTCAACGATGAAAACACGTTGTTCGCTCGTATCATTCTCCATTTTTACTAACCCTAAGCTATCAGCTGTTAAATTGACAAAAAAAAAAAAGAAGAAAAAAACTGTGTTTTTTATTTAATTCAAATCTTGCGTTAATTTTGGGTTGAATAATGTTGGGTCACTCTCTCTGTTATAAAGCGCGTTTATTATATTTCTAATAGTTATCATATCAAAAGCTTTTTCAAAATCTATGAAAGCGAGGCATAAAGGCATGCTTATATTCTTTTGCTATCCCAATTTATTGTTTGATTATAAAAATATGGTCAATTCGGAAACCTGCTTGTGATTTTGATAAATTTGACTCTAGTATTGTACTCAATATACTGGATATGATTTTAGAAAATAGGATTTTAGAAAATGCTGGACAGTTTGGTGGCTTTAGGCTCAATGGGCCATAATTCTTCAAATGATATCTCTTCCCTTCCTTGAACAATAAGACCATCTTTATAGCTTCCCATTCTTCTGGGACCCTTCCTTCTATCAAAATTATGTCCATAACTTCTTTTAACATTTTAATAGCAGTTTCTCCTCCAGCTTTGAGCATGACTGTAATAATTCCATCCAACCCACGTTTCATATCCTTTTTCAAATCCTGCATTTGAAGCTTATAAGCAACTTTTTGGTGGAATAATCTTCATCAGTAGGCTTAAGGTGAAAATTGCAAAGTTCCCCTTTGGATAGCTCTGAATAAAATTCTCCAATGCTTTTGGTCAAAGCTTCCTTCTCTCTCAATTCCTTATTTCCTTTGTCTAACACTGCAGCCAATCCAATCTGTTTACTATTCCTTTGCCTTCATTTATATTCCTGCCATAGGCAAGAGCTCCAATTATTGTAATTATCTTCCTTTCAATTAATCACTAATTTTATTCAGATCTGAGAGTTCGACAGCATGTCCTGTACTCTTGTAACCGCCTTTCGTCAGTCTTCAGTTATCTTCTTTTTTCTTCCAATCGTTTAATGTGATTGGGTAAGTTGCGGCAGTTTTGTTCTTTTTTTTTTTAAAGACTTCTCCAATGGTTTTCTTGTGTGGCTCAATTATTATTTTTCCAATATACTTTATGTCTGGAGTTGGGTTAGGATTACAATTAATTATTTTATTTTTTAATTTTCCTTCAGAATCATGGGCATTTAATTCCTTCAATGTGTAACTTCTACATTTAAACTTAATTTGGTTTTTATTGTAAGTAGTTTGAATTAGCTCAAGTTTCGCTCCCAGTGGTCTACGATCAATGCCTATATCAATGTTTAGTAAAACCTCAACATCTGTTATTATTCTTTTTTCATCAGGATCTATCGAAGTCTGTATCATCGTTAAAACTGACTATTTTTAAAATAAGGATCTCTCGAAGGACCTCTTTACTCATCAAAGCTAATATTACATTTAGAACGTTACAATGTATGTATACATTTTCTCCTCCACCTCCCCTCTAACCCAACCCACCCTTCCTTACGCGATTCCTAATGGGCTTTCGGGGCCGACTAGTTTTAACGGGTATGAACTCGGAGATTGTTAAAAACAGTGGCTTTTTGTTATGCGCGGAAACCATATACTTTGAAAAAAAAATGATAATAATCATAAATTGTGAGTAATTTTACCGTATTTATATTAATATAACTTTTGTATATTAAAGCTTTGTGTAAAAAGCTTACTTTGTAAGTTATAAGCCAAAAAAACAAAAATGAAGTTAACAATCACGCCAGAACTTTCCACTTCAAGCCCTATTTGAACACCATTCTACTGTACAAGTAAGGGAATGTAGGTTTGGCACTGCCACCAATAAACTTTATTATTTTTTTTTTTATTCTTCTCTTTTTTGGTGGAAGGATTTCGGCAGCGGTGGGTATTACGTAACTGAGCATACGCATATCATTGCTGCCAATGCATTGTATTCAGGGACCTGACTAAAGCCAAAGTAACCAATGTTGCGCAATAGGGCGCAGGGCCTGTGGGGAGCGCAGTGAATGCAAATGTTTTTTTGTTTTTTTTTAAGCATTGTAATTCTAATTCCGAAAGCACCACCTAAACTTTCTTGGATAAATAAGAAAAAGCAAGGAAGAAGAGCTCCGAACGCTGTGATAGCATATTTTGCTGAGTAGGAGTGAGTAACTCCATTGAAATCACCGATCAAAACGTCTGTGGTTTTTCTCCTTGTAGTGAAAGAGTTCCGTCCACATTGCATTTGTACTTGGTTCCTGTTTGGTCTATGTTAATTAAAAACCGGGGATGCAAATTTGTATCAACCGTGAAACTCTTCTTTGAAATATCGATGCTTCTGCTAAACCTTGTTCCAAATTTGACGATTTAACCTACCGGTCACTTTCCATTGCCTGATTCGGTTAATCCGTTTAAAATTCTTTACCTATCCTTCAGAAGCTGTAACGACCATCGGCGTAACTGTTGTGTGGAGACGGTTCGTTTATTTTGCCTTGTCTCGAGAAATATTGCCAATGTCCACTTATTTATTAAATTAAACCTCTCGTTAAACCCCCCTCCCCCTTCTACTACAATTCTCTTTCCCAGTTTTTTAACTGATCCTTGCGTTTTAAGTCTGCTACACCATTTTTTCGTTAAGTTTTTAAACTCCATGAAAGGCGTTTGGCTAAATTTACTATTTTTACTTTTGTATCAAATTGAGATGAAATTTGTTCTTTTAGCTTCTCCCCCTAAAAGTTCATCACTACTTGTCTGTGAACAACTGGCTTGGCTAGACAAATCCAATGAACATACCTTCTCATTGTCACAAGCGTCTTCCATTGAACGATCGTCATCATATTCCCTTCATTCACCCCCAAAGTTCTGCGAATCTTTAAACAATTCATCCGAGTCTTTAAAATTAAATTCATTCGCTAGTTTTTCTTCGCAATCCGCAATTTTTTCACCGATTAAACGCGACTTTTGAGAAATGGTTTGCCGCTTAGAGTAAGCTATAACTCCTTTGGTTAATAAAATTTCAAAACATACCTTAAAAGCATCAGCGATGTCAAACTTACCAATCATCATTGAATAGTTGGAGCTGCTACTACCGTCAATATCCATTTTCATGATAATTCACAGAATGTAAATGAAAGATCAAGTTCACCGTCAAATGTCCAACTAAAGAGTTAGGGAATGTGGTGTGATCAAATACTAGATAAAAGTCCAATATATTCTGTCAACAGTCCGGGTCTAGGTAATTTAACCGAAGAGGAATTGACAATAATGCTCTGACCCGTGTTTACTTTAATGGATCAGATAAATAATGTGATAAAATTCTATTAGATTAATTCTGTGAACATCATCAATAAATAAATCCAATTGTATGAGGAGAAAGGATTACCACTAACTGTTTATCTGCCATTATATAATGATATAATGACTTCTGAGGCCTTTCATCAAGCCACCTAAAAAAAAAAAAAAAAATTACAGTAAAGTAGAAAAATTATCACGAAATAAAATCAACACCGAAGTTATTAAATTTGTTTGCAAATTGGCCTAGTTCAACGTTAAATCTTTATTAATCGTGCATTCGTTTACCAAATTCAAATGTTTTGATACCGTTGAAAAGACGAGTTTTCGCTCTTTCTGATGATAACAATAAAATACACATTTGCTAAATTTTGAGACAGTAAAAAGCTTGTAAAGAATCATAAATATATTGTTTTATATCTCAAATTCAAATTGACCTAGTAGAGCCAGATCTGTCCCATTTGGCATACATTAACGCCCTTTTAATGCCATAATCATTTAAAGTTGATCTGTTGAGTTCCTTAAGACCTATCAAATTTTTTCATTATTTCTGGAAACGAATGTGACATAATTCTTGGGCTATAAAAGTTTTATTTCTTGATTTGTTTGAAAAGTGGTATATGGATGCTGAAAACAAGTAGGGACTTGGTTTATACTTTGAAAACACTTTGACCTACTTTACTTGAAGTTAATATATATACTTTTTTTTTTTACTTTTTAGTAGTTTAAGCTCATTAAAATCAATCAAACTTATTTGTTTTCATCTATGTAAAATAACAAAAAATAAACATATGCAAATGTTCTTTTGTAGATGCAGAATAATAGGAGTTAGAAACTATTTAATAACTTCATTTTTAAAAGTTTTATATAATTTCTCTCGGCTCTTGGGGGCCATTGGAACGAACGCCGAGACACTTGTCCAATATTTTTGGATGTAGAATCACCAAAAAAAAAAATAGTTAAAATATGTGGCCCTTTGACTTTCTTCCCCATGTTAATAAACCGCGCGCCTGTTTAAAAGTGAATTTTTGTTTAATTCTTCAGTTTGTTTTGCTTGTGCATGTGGTGAGGTTTTTATTTCACTTCAAGATGATAATATTATTTTTACAATATTCATTATTTGAGGAAACAAGACCAATGTAAGAAGAAAGTTTCTTATTTTCGTTTGTAGAAATATTTCAAATTTTTGACATTGAATGTTCAACTGATGTTTCATTTTTCCATAACATTTTGATTTTTATCCAATAATAGTTTATAACTTCATGAAATATTTATGTTTTTTATTATTTCGTAGTATTCTAGACATTTTTTAAATCTACGAATTGGGAGGTTCAAATAATATCATGCCTATAATTTTTTTCCTTTCATTGAAAATTGTTATTCCAACGTGATGTATACAATGAATTCTTCATGAAATAATTGTTTAGATCTTATAAAATTATCACTCAACTAATAGCAAACTGCTAATTTAGTTGGAACTAAGTCATAATATTGAATTGTGATATAAAACTTTTTAAGATTATTAATTTTTTTTTCAATTATATCATTTTTATTTTTCTACCTCTTATGACTAAATATTAATCTGTAAGTAATAAGATAGTTTTGTTTAATATTAAGGAAATGAGATGAAAATGAGGGTAGCGTATTTAGTGCGCCTCGCGCCTGCTGGTGTTAAGGATTTGGGCGCGCCTACAGGAAGGTTAATGAACCAACTAATATATAAAAATTCAAGAATGAAATATAAAATTAAAAATAAACAGAATATAAAGGTATAATTACTTAATAAAATAAAATGGAAGATGAAATTATTTTCTCAACCAACCTAATATTTAATTAAACCTTTGCTTCCTAGTGTTTTTTATTTTTTTAAAAAATGATGAAATTGGCTTAGCGGATCCGAAGGTTTCTTGTGGGATTTTTTTTATTATTATTATTTTATTTTCAAAAGCCTTAAGGCGTTGTTCTTTCTTAGATAAGAGGCCACATTGCGCATCTTTAAAAACTGTGAATATTAAATTCGTTCTCAGATTCCTGGACAGTCAGCGCCGCTCATAAGTCTGTTGCGAAAAGTAGTACTTCTTATTGTTATTTAATTTACGATTTTTTTAATTTAAAGTTTATAGGAACTGAGAAGCATGATTTTTACTTAAGGGAGGTTGATGCCTAGTCGAGAGATGTAAGAGGAATCTTACTCTAACCACGAATTTTCAATATTTTGGTGTGAACTACTGCAGGAACTCCTGCAGGGAATTCTAAAATATCGTGGCACACGTTGAACCTGATCCAAGAACAATAAGACCCTTTACAAGGATTTCGTTTATATCAGAGGAAGCCCAGTACTTGCTTTTTGCTTTGGAACAAGACCGTTATTTAGCTTTAAGTCGCCACCCCTTCGTAAACATCATTCCCCTTTTAACAGAGGGTTATCCGCCTTTACCAACAGTGAGACTTCCTCATAACACCTTCGTTTCTTTTACGCATTATTTATCTTAATACATGACTTTTTTGTTGCTACTAAAGCTAAATTTTTTGAACTGCAGGTTTACATGTACGTTATTGTTTAAAATAATTATAACTGCACAATAACATTACAGATTCGAGTGATAATTAGGTACACCACTATTAGTAAATAAAATTAGATAATAAAATCATTAATAAGAAAATTAAAAGTTTTTACCTGGGTTTAAAGTCGGTAACTAAGAATAAATAAAAAAAATTAAATCATCAATAAAGATATAAATCAAAATGAAGAAAATTAAATTTAAATAAAGATTAAGGTGATATCAACCTTAATTGGATTTGGAAAAAAAAAATAATAAATCTGATCAGTGGCTTATAAGACTTATTAGTGTACAGAAAAAATAAGTCCAAATCAAGCAAATATAGTTCAGCTTCAATATGTGATTTTTCTGTATTTTTTACCTAAAATCAATAATAACATCGAAGCTATTGACTTTATCGTCTGGAAGTGGTTCGATTAAGAAACAAGAGAGCTATATGAAACGATACTTTACTCGACTTAATTTGTGCAATTTATTTTCAGAATATACCACCCTCCATTTCGACCCCCCCCCTCCCCCACAGGGAGGGTTTTCCCCCGGAAATGTTGTCGGACTCTGCAGCTTTCGATTCTTACAATCATGACGAAGTTATGACCAAAGAAAGAAGTTATGATTTTATCTATTCTTCCTGTACTATATCCCATTAGTTTCATAACTTCTTTTCCTCATAATTGAACAAATATTTAATTTAGCTGCTAAACTTCAATGAGTTAAACAAGTCCAGAAATGGTCCGGAACTAGGATGTGGGAGGGCGAAGGTCCCGGGTGGCAGAAATTAGATGGCGGGAAAATTTCGAGTGAAATTTTATTTTTGGCTTGAGTAAAAATTATTAGTTTCTGCTTTTTGATTGTTTTGACCTTAATTCAGTCAATAAATTGAGTTCATGCCATGAGATGAGGATATATATTTCAAAATATATAACCTAAAATACAATTATAGGACAATTAATTGGCTTTTATTAGAGGAGGGGGAGGTGAAAAAAGGGGCGGGGAAATTAAGCTTGCCCCCCTCCCCCTTGGCAAAAATACTAGTCCTTAGTAAATATCTAGGGAGTAATATATAGTTCACGCTGACAGCATTTATTTGTTCCTGTCACACGGTCCGATAATTATCGGAGTCGGATCCTACATTTCCTGCAGTCTGACGCCTCCTCGGCGTATCGTGTGAAAACGACTTAACGATTGCTTTTAATTGTATTTATCGTACCACGTGAAAACGTCCTAACGATTACTTTTAATTGTTATTTAAAATCAGCGGTAGCAGTTTTAACTATTAATTGAAATTAATAACTTTAGCAGCCTCTCTTTGCTGTAAATAAGAGTCTGTGATTACTTATATAACTACATTCTTGTATAAGTATTATAATAATTAAATTCAACGTATTAATAAAATATCTTCGCCAAGGTTTCGATTGCCTCCTAAAAATATTGAATATTAATTGGAAAAACTGTACCCTCGCCGTGCAGTTGAATAAAGTAATAGTTCAAGATATTGTCTTCATTATCTCGTAATATACTTTTTTTTCTTCTTTTTTTTCGAGATAAAACGCCGAGATGAATTCATAAAGATTATCTTAAGAAGGATAATCAGATTATTGTAAGAAAGGGATTGGAGCATCATCTAAAGGGATGGGGAAAAAAATTTCTGCCGCTGATGACAAAAAAGAGAGATTATCACGGCTATTGTAAATAGGGTACCAAGTCCTTAGCTTGGTAAAGCTTGGCAGGTTGCTAAGCTCAGTAACCGGCGTGCTATCCCAGAAACTATGGCTTGCCTGCAAAAGGATTTGGTTTAACTCGGGTTTCCGCCCACTCCGCCCACTAAAAATGTTAGACCATCTAACGTTTTAATGTATATTATCTCCTAAATTTGCATATTCTATAAATTTAATGCTTAATAATAACAAAGTTGAGCTTTGCTCACACACGTTCCTTGTCGCTTTGGTTGCCAAACCCAATACAAAAATTATTTTATCTTACTTCGCTAGTATAAGTCCGGTTAAGAATTTTTTTTTTGTTTAAGTTTATTTAAGTTCTGCCACGTTGACAATTTAATTATCTTTGAAATGAGCATATTCAATGCTCCGGGAGATATATAGCTTTCGAATTATTCGAAAAACTAAACATGTGTACTTGTCTTTTGGCTATTCCGCAGCCCCTATTGTACGTAGGATGACCACCTCATGCACATAAATAGGCCTGTGTGGTTCACAAGCAGCTAGCCGCTCGCTTTGTTATGAGTAAAGACCGGATTTGTATGCAAATGCATATTTTTTCTGATACGTTTTTCAACGAAAATGATTGAATATCTTTACAAGTCAATATATTTGGCGTAAATACATTAAATTTGATTGTGAATATTTTTGCATATTTGAGTTATTGCATCTGGGTTATTGCATATTCGGTCAAAAATTTTGTTTAAATAATTTATTTGCCTCTAAAATAGAAAATCAACTATTTTGAGATACACTTTCAATCCGGATTTTTTTTTGAAATTATAAGATGGATAAACACTGTCTACGATAGAAAAAAATAGTCTAGATGACTATAAAAATTGTAATCGTAGTAAAGACAAAAGCTCATAAACAGCGTTAAGTTGGTGTTGTGATCACAACCATACTGAACGTGTACCTGTAGTTTAAAATAATTTAAATTATACTATTGCATTTCAAAACAAACAAAAATTAAAAGATCAACTATATATCATATAGTTAGGTATTCATAGAAAATAATGTTTAGCATTGTAATTTTATAACTTTTTAACTTTTCTAGAGCCCTTACTTCCGAATAATTTCTTTAACAAAGTAGAAAACATCCTCTGGTCCTTCTTTGGAATTTCCTGTTCTATGCTGTCAGTATGTTGCTTCCGTTGTGCATATTATGTTAAATTAACTACGTTTTAATTTTCTCACATAACCCAAACTCCCTAAAGCAGGAGCATCATTGAATTCCATGTTAAACAGTTGGAATCCTTTGAATTAACAGAGGATGTTTTTCCTTCAAAACTTTTTGCAATTTATGCAAGAAAGACGTACGGTGTGAAAGAAATTTTCAAATCGACCAACCCGTAATGACAGGTATGAACTATTCTTGGAATTTTATACTCTAATTTGAGATCAGAATGCAACAATATTTTCTTGTTTACTGTAGGTTTCCGTGTGAAGGCTTCAGGGAATTTTCTTACAGTTGGACACCATTGTCAGAACCTTTTGCCGATTTTGTTCAAATCTACAGACACTTTCAATTAAGTTCTTTGTTTTGCCTTGGTTGCATCTGGTATCCTCTTATTTAATCGTGTGAAATCTCCATTTTCAAAAAAAGGAATAACGTAAAAAAATGCTGTATTTTACAATTATTTGAATGTTTGGTACAACTTTACAATCGAAGCGTGTTATCACTAGCTTGGGCCGAACTTACCCGAAGGTCGCCGCACTACCACTCTCTAGCGCCATTTGTTCAAACTAGCTGCTTTGTATTCAATTCAAACATATGTATTCATCAGTATTATTACTGGTCCAATTAGATTTTTAAAATTATTAATTAAGAATTATTTAGTTATAAAACAATTCTGTGTATAAAATTGTGAATAAAATTTGTTTTTCAATTTACCTATATTTTTTTTTAATTTATATTATAAATTTAAATTAAAATTCATAAACAAAGCAATTTAGACAATAATAATAGCCTTTTGTTGATTTTTTTGTACGTTTCTGACATTTATCATGCATATTTTCCTGTAGATTCCTTCAGGTTTCACTGTCTAAAGACTATTTACTGCATATTATATGGCATATTTTGACCTTTTTTTCTGCATATAAATCCGGTTTTTAGTTATGAGTATTAACAGCAGTGGAAAATAGAGAAATTAAAAAAAAAAAAAAATGTTTTTTATTTGTTGTAAAAATTATTCTGGCTAAAATAAAGATTCTCTACCACTATATAGCTATGTCAATATTGTTCGACTTTCGATTCGACATGACTAATGGGGAAGGGAACGTGTAAATGTCTAGCGTGCGATGTCTAATTGAAAGTCGAACAGTGTGGGCATAGCTTATCACTGTCCTCAATACTGGTCTATGGGGTTGTCACTCCTAGGATAGATAAAATTCCGTTTCATTTGATTTCAAATGCCATTTAATTTTACTACTGTAAACACACAACAATATCAATATAATAACGATGAATAAGAATTTATTACAATACTTTTATAACAGATGATATTTATAACCATAGCGCTTTCTATGCTTTCTTAATCGCCCAAGTTAATTTTATTGTCCCTTTATGTTTATCAAAGCATTTAAATTCATATAAAATATATGAATATTTATTTTTATTAAAATAAAAATGAAGGGACGATAAAATGAAATAATTAATAGTGGCGCGTTTATTAAAAAAAAAAAAAATTTCTTTGAATGAGATTTGACAGGAATAAATTACCGTTGTTCAGTTTAATAGCAAACGTTTCGCTCTTTTTCATCATTGTTCTGTATGGTTTTCTTTAATAAATAAGGGATATAGGATTAGATCAATCAATTTCTGAGTCCAATAAATCCTTATTCTAAAAGTTTAAGCAAAGTCCTTCCGAGGTCCATTTTGTAGACAGATTGACAGAAATTGCTCGTTTTAGACTATAGATTTAGCGAGTTGCAGCGATAAAGCGCACAGTGGGAAAGCTACAAAATTGATGGGAAATTTTTTTTAGTTTGTATGTTGTAAAATAAAGCAGCAGATTATAAGAATATGTAAATAGATAAGCACAAATGCACACATCTTAGCAAAACGTATCATTAGAGCTCGAAGATTGGAGTCTACAGCAACGTGATCTGTACAAAATACAACGTGGAGAGGGTACTGGTCCCTTATACGCCTCTACCAATCCTCGACGTACAATAAATTTAAATTGCTTTTTTTTCTCTTTTTTTTTTTTTTTTTGGATTTGTCTTCGTTTACTGTAATAAATCGTATATATCGTCAAATATATGCCCTGCCATGTCAAACTATTTAATGTGAAAAACCTTGACTTTATTATACCGCAGTAGTTGAGGCTAGGGTTGGAATATCGACACGCGATATATCGATTTATTGGAGTTGAAAAACCGATCTATTATATCGTTATCTTAACATCCGATATATCGATATTTTACAAATATATATCGATCACACCATATGCTAAACTATGCTACAGTAGAATCTCGGCAATTCATATCCCAGTAATTTATATAGATTTTCTGGTCTCTTGAAAGTCTCCCTTTATTTCGTATAAATACGATGCAATCCGGTTCCCCCGATTATTCGTATTTATTTTCATTATTATTTACATTCCAAGTAATGTAAACGCCTTATAATTCGAATTTCCAAATAAAAATCTGGTCAACTCTGAATCTTTTCAAGAGGAGAGGTGAGTGAAAGAGGAATCGTTTCTATGAATTTCGGTCGGTTTACCCTCTTTTTTTTTTTTTTTTTTTTTTATACAATTCTCTTTAAATAAAATTGTAAAAAACCTGTAGCCATACTGTTAGCCGAAAACATAGGTTGATCTGAAAAATTAAGTTCGCTCATGACTGGCAAATCCGCGAATGCAAGGTGCTTTATAAAAAAAAACTTTACTGAACGCCTATCGTGCAAACACAAAAGCATGTATCATAAGTGAAATTTTCAACGAATGAATATAGATATGGAATAAAAAATAGCGAAAATTGTCAACTGTTTATTGATAATTGTACGGCCCACAACAGTACCACATCACTCAGCGATGTTTATCTTCTGTTTTTTCTTCCCAGCACAACCTCTAAGCTACAATCTCTAAACTTGGCCCTAATTAAACGATTTTAGACATTTACCGCAAGAAAGTAGTGATGCAACTCTTAGAGAGCATCAAGGATGGGAATCACCTACCTCAAAATTAAGAACTCCCATGACTTTTCGAGGTTTCGCCTGTTTTGACGAGTATAGCAGTAGCGTGGATCCTAACTGACGAGGAAATTTTGACTCCGTAAAAAAAGGAGATGAAGAAGAAATTGATGTACCGACAATTAGTTATTAAATGGCGAAATAATGCATCTACAACGTGTGTCATTCCTTAGCAAAATCGGATTTTTGTGTAAACGTATTTTCTGCTCTGAACATGCTTAACGAAGCCATCGATGATATCCGTCTTCAAGAATTGCACCAGAAGAAAATAACCGATTTTTTTTGTTGATCTAACTATATTGTTTGTATTTCCAATCATATTAATACAATTTTGTATTCATTTTGTTATTTCCTATTTTTTACCTCCGTTTATTGGAAATCTCGATAATTTGGATATCTCGATAATTCATATTTTCCTTTCGAACCCTTGACCATACGAATTATCAATATTCTACTGTATTTTATGTTAACAATTTCCTTTATTCGGTAAAACTCCAGAATCGTAATCCCAAAATGGCGGAGGTCTAGATTTTTAAGATCAGCCAGGTCCTAAAAATCTAGATGTCCTCCATGTTGGGGTTACCATTCTGGAGTTTTACCAGTAAATATAACAATAAACAATATTTAATTACCAAACAATAATTAGTAGATAAGATTTATATAATGTTGATTAATCCTATATAAAGAAAAATTGATGATTTATAAATGATGATGGTACTCAGATGTTTATCAAATAAATTACATGGTTTTAGATGAATGTTTTGAGAATGCAGAATATAGTCGGAAGAGTTAATAAGATAAATAAAAATTTGAGATGTTTGAAGGTTTTATAGTTGAAAAGCTTCTAGAAGACTATAATGTATCAAATATGGCTAAAAGTCTTCAAAATAAAAGTATGTTATAACATTTTTTTTTTCTTTGTTGCAATAATTCTTTTTTATCTTTTTTTATAATTCTTTTTTTTCTTTTTTTTATAATGATTCATGGCTAATAAAAATATTGTTTTATAAATAATAATTATTAGATTATTTAATAACCTTCTGCACAGTTTAACATTATACTCATTTGATGCACTTTCTTTGCTTTTTCATCCATTTCCTTTCGATATATCGATATTTTTCTAGCGATTATCGGTGGATATCGATATTTGGTTTTGCGATATATCAAAATATCGAATATCGATATTTTCCTTTCGATGTTCCAACCCGTTGAGGGACGCATTGCGACAAAGTCTTGAGTTCATAATCCTCAAGGGTTGATTTCTTGTGTCTTTTGGGGTTGGATTTTCGAGACTTAGCCACAATATGTGCCTCGCCTAATGTGTTTTCTATGTGACGAATATGAAAATCGCATTTTTTTCGCATTTGATAACTTGATTCTCGACAATCGCAATAGCATATCGGTTTTTTTTTTGGTTTTTTTCCAATTTGGTTCAAGACTTCCATTGAAGTCCTATACGCCATATCGGTTTTAAATTTTTAATAAAAATTGTAGACAGATTGCTTCGTAGCTATCCCCGCGGGATGTGTACATGTTTTTTTTTAGTCAGTACTATCATTAATAATTATAAAACGACCTAAATTATTGACGAATATCCTGAATATAGGATATTAATCTTGATCGATAGCTTTGAAAATTCGGAACCGTTTTTTTAATATATTTTACAGCACCAGTATTCTTCACTCCGAAGGGAGAGAGGAATAGTGTTTACCTGGAGTAAGCCAAAAAAAAGCTCAAGAGTTTCCAAAAATAGAATTCTATTTCCAAGCGTGGCAAATCAAATATTTAGGATGAATATTTGATAAACAGTTTTCCTGGGCCTGTCAACTGACAAAAATAACATGGCCGAAGATTTTCAATCATTCATAAATAAAATTCCAGTCCATTACTGCTTTGTATATCTGTCATATAACTTGTATTACTTCAGAATTACAAAAAAATTAAATAATATATGTTGTTTTTTTTTGGTAGTATTTTTTAAGTAATTGAATGTATAGTGTTCCTTTATTATTTGTTTATTATTATTATTAAATAGTATTATTGTTGTATTATTTTATTTTCAAAGTTAATTTCATAATAGCAACATCCTGGACTGAACTGCAGTAGGCCTTGACTTTTCAGGAATGACGATTTTCTGAACAAACAAATATATAATAAAAAACTTGGTGACAATTTCAATCGACAAAAAAGAAAAGATTTTGACCATTTTTAATTAATAAAGTAACTATTATTCATCACTAATATGTATTTTATTAATTTGACCTCGGGTAATTTAAGCTTTTTTGAGCTTCAAACATAATAAAGTTTAAAGTAAAGTTTAATATCTTAAGAGTCGTAAAGAGATTTTATAATGTTTGAAAAAGTTCTTAACTTTTATTTAAAAGAATGAAATGAGATTAAAGAAACAGAGCAATTAAGCATTTTCAAATATTTAATAAGGAGATTTTGGAAAGAGAAATTTCAAGGCTGATTAAAAATTATGAACTTTCATGAAAGATGTGAACTTAGAAGAAAGACACGATATAGTACTCATTAAAAAATATACAACAGAGAAAGAAATTTGGCCGACAATAAAGAAGTTTCCTTTTGATTTGAAGACAGAAAATAATGAAAATTTTGGTAAACAATGTCATAATTAACGACTTAATCTGTCTGATATGGTGAAGGATTGCAAGCTGAAATCTAAACACAATGACCCCCTTTCACACTAGACAGGAAATAGATTTCTATCAACGGCCAGTTTGAAATGTGTTTATGTGCCAGTGTTTAGGCGACACAAGTGTCCTTTCCCAGTGAACGAGGAAACTTCAAACTGGCCGTCCTATAAAAATCCGTTTATCGCCTCGCGTGTGAAATGGGCCATTGAGTTTATATTTCTTTTACTGGCAATGTTTCCCTATAAAATATGGGACGGACTAAGTCAATGTGAAAGGGGAATAATTCATAATTCTGAATGAAACTGGTGGATTTTATTTTTTTCCAACACAGATAAAATATATTGAACTTAATCCCACATTAACTAAATCATAGCTATCGCGGTTATAAGACCAATATATCATACCAGTTTGGGGTTAATTGTCACAAAAAAATCGGGGATTGTTTTCGTGCCTCTTGAAATGACGCCATCTAATATTCCTTGAGGATTCGTTGCACAGGAATATATCCGTTTAATTGTGACAAATGGCTGGGAGTCAGCTTCCGGAACAGTTTGCTAAGCAGCTTTCTTATCAACCAAATAAACATCTTTCAGAGATCTCTCATGGTAACTCCCGTGAACATCAATCAGGGCCCAGCAATGTACGCTAAGATGAAGCTTAACCTGTGCAAGTCAATTCTTGCAGTAAAAACTTTACCAAAGGCTGGCGATAGGAAAAATACGAATAGAAATAACTTTCGAAAAATAGATATAGACATTTTAACAGATTCGCCATTTAAAAGAAAACTTCAAGAACTAGCTGAACAAGCAAGAAAAAAAAAATTAAAAGTCTATTTAGAAAAGTAACTGGAAATAATGAGGATGTAAAAAATAAGAAAGACAGTAAAAAGAAGGGTCTGAAAATCTCAATATTGAAAAAGCGGATGATGATGACCTTTTTTTTAGTTTGTCTTGAACCATTTTCTAACAGTAAAGCTAATAAAAAGTGTATAGTGAATAGAATGTAAGAAGTGGGCTTATGTAAGTTTTGTACATGTCGAAATTGGGAGTGCGCTCGAAAATGAGTTGATTAATATTGTATAGCCTGTCTTGGCCAAAAAACATGTCTGATTTCAAGACAATTTTTTATAGCGTTGCCTGTAAGTACTGTTACCATAGACTGGAAATATGAACGTCTGCCACCCTAGATCGGTTGCAATCAAATTTTATAGGTCAACGAATTCGCCACTTTCTTCACTTTTTTTAGATTTTCCTCAGTAACTCGCTTCCAATGCATTTTTGGTAAAACTTTGAAATTACCAATTTTAAAGAACGTTACATTTCCTGCAAATTTCATATGTTGCATGTTTTAAAATTCGGAATAGCTACTGAGATATGGGACCGTAAAAGTTAGCAAAATGTAAAAAAAAAAAAAAAAAAAAAAAAAAGTTAGTGATTCAAAGGTTTCACCTTAATAACTATTTTTTAGTGCAATTTAGTGCAAAATGTATAATATCCAATCTTATAGAAGATTGAATTCCCTACAAGATTCATACAAAATATTTTTAATTACTCTCAAAAGACGCCAAGAAATATTGAAATAACAATTTTAGAGAATGTGGAACTTTTTAAGATTTTCCTTAACAACTCACTTCCAGTGCATTTTAGGTAAAACTTTGATATTACCAATTCTAAATAAAGTTAAATTTCCTGTAAGTTTTATATGTAATATTATTTTTTTAAATTCGGAACAGCTAAGATATGGAGCCGCAAACATCTGCAAAATGTCTAGAAAACGTAAATAAATAGTTAGATATTTAGGGGTTACTGAGGAAAATCTGAAAAAGTGACAAAAATGACGAATTTGTTGACCTATAAAATTTGATTGTAGTCGATCTAGGGTGGCAGACGTTCATACTTCCATTCTATGTTTGGAGTACTTTCGGCCTATACAATAACAAACATTTCTTGAAATCAGACACGTTTTTTGGTCTCAGCTCCCGGTCTAATAGGATACATTTTTAAATTACTATTTTAGTATCTATATTGGTTTTTAATGTGCATTAGTGTTTATCATTATCATTGTTTGATTTTTCTCTTCTTAATGCAACTTATTTTCTAATACATAATTTATTTTTTCCCATTAAATAACCTGTGAAAATATACAATTATCAACTCGCAGTAGGCTCTCTAAAAATTTCTCCTACAGAAATGCTAAAATGCCAGATCCTATGGCCTCAAATTTTGGTGAGATTTTAAAAATATTAGGATTAACAAATAATTAAAAATAAAGGATTAAAAAGAATAAAGGATTAAAAATAATAGGTTACTTATTACAAGATACACATATAATAGAAAGGGAAACTGTAAATTTCGCATCTTCAAAAATTAGTAATCATAAATTGTGGTAACGTGTCCGATCTTTCTTACTAACTATGGACGAGAAATATTTTTTCCTCGAAAACTACTGAAATTATTAATTTTTAGAAACCAATCACGGCTTTTATTTTTAATAGTTCTGAAAAGAAGTTGTGACCCAATAATTGAACAAAAAAAAACATTTTATTTTAACCCCTGTTAAAAGTTTTTTTTTTTTGTTTTTTTTTAAATGGCATAATTAGTTAGCTTCCCATTTTTGTTTAGTCCTATAGTAACCAAGAACCAATTTCCTTCCTCGTCTGTCAAACCTGGAGGAAGAAAGAAAATCTATGAACATTTATTTTCGAAATCTCGATATTTCCACGTTTTAATGTACCCTTGTTGGTCCAAAAATGCGATTTAACAAAATTTTTGTTGTAGTTGTTTACCGTTTCTGAGAATCTGAACCTCGTTCTATTAAAAAGTAAATGTCATTACATTTGGAATACGATTTATTACTAAATTTTCAATCACAAAAAGATAATTACGAATAATGATTTTTAATTATTAGCCGCAACTAATATAAAACGAATAATTGGAAAATAATAATGGTTTTTAGTCGCTTCAAACAACTAACGACTAAAAATTTAGAATAAAACTTATATATCCATGTGATAAAATCTCTAATTGATGCTCAATTTATTAATGGTTTATTTTCCTGCTCATCTGTGAATTTAAAATTGCTAATTACACATAATCATTTCAATAAGAAAAATCCTGCGTCAAAGTCTTTATCTATGGATTGAAATTAACTCTTATTTTTATCTAGATGTGAAAAAAGTCAGGATTTGATTTTTATATTTGAAAACAAAAAACAAAATGAAGTGTAAAATTATTATAATATGAGTATGAATATAAAAGTTGTTTCAATCTTTTCGATATTGGGGTTATCGAACATGCTAATCAAGAAAATACTATCGATTTTAAGATTGCGCGTTCATTTGTCGATTTATTTTAAAATTTCAGATATCCTCGATATTAAAGTCCATTATTGGATTATCGGAGGCGCTTACTATGGAAATATTACAGATTTAAAGATTGCACGCTCAGGTATCGATTTAGTTGAACTTTTCGGATATCCTCGATATTGAGGTCCATTATTGGGTTATCAAAGGCGAATATTATGAAAATACTATCAATTATAAAATCGACGCATGGATTTATTTATCTTTTTAGATTTTATCCATGTTGAAATTGGGTTATCGGAGGTTCTTTTTTTCAATATTAGTGAGCGTGTATTAGTTTTCGAAGATACTGATTATGAATTTCGTAGAAATTCGATTAATTATTACTTTCACAGAATTCTATTATCGACAGGGATCGTTTATTAAGGATGCAAATTGCGAATTTATCACAGAATTTTCGATTGCACATGCGCATTTAGAGTTTAAAATAATATTACTCATTGCAAATATACACAGTAATAAAATGGTTGAAAAGAACTTTCTATACAAGATCTTATGATTTATAAATTAATAATAATGAAACTAGATGTAGAAGAAATCCGAAAAATTAAAATAAAAACGCGATCACGCGATCTTACAAACGACAGTATTTACGTAAAAAGCAACATCGATAATCCAATAATGGAGCTCAAGGATATCCGAAATGTAAAATAAATCTATATGTGAGCAAGCTATCTTAAAATCGATAGTATTTTCATCATAGGCATCTTTGATATCTCAACTCAACTCAACCTCAATACCGAGGATATCCGAAATGTTTAAATAAATCGATGTGTGAGCAAGCGATCTTAAAATCGATAGTATTTTCATCATAAGCACCTTCGATAACATAATAATGAGCCCCAATATTGATAATATTCGAAAAACTTTTATATTCATAGCCAAATAATAAAGATTTAGCATTGACTTTTATTTCTCGTTGCTAAAAATAAAAATCATAGCATGAATTTTTTTCACTCATTTAAATAAATATTAATTTCAATCCGTGCCTTTATCTCGAAATTATTAAATTGTACACTTATATAAGTCAAAACGTTTATTATGAAGGAAGAATTGTGATTCAAATTTCTTCATGGCTTTTCTTTAATTAAAGGAAAATATGGTATTTTTTTTTTTCAGAAATAAGTAGAAACTAAAATAAATCAATTTTAATTCGATTAAATATAAATTTATATCCAACTAATTTTTTATCCGAATGAAATTTTAGTTTAAAATCAATGGCTTAATATTTATTCGGATTTTTTAGTTGTTTTTTTAATCGAATAAAATTTTAGTCATTTTGAACAAACTTTCATTCATATTTAAAAATTCAGACTACAAATTTAGTTATTTTTTTAATTTCGGATAAAGTTTCAGCCAACTAATGCCCAACTCTGTTTATGGTATAGATAAGATTTTATATTTTTGAAATATTTTAATTGTATGCATTTAAGATAAATTTTAATTATTTAATGGTTATCGTTCTTTCTTCTCTAATATTGTTGATGCTCCATTGCAGTCAACTTCAGAGCAAGGAGCAACGATATGAAAGTGTTTCGACCCATAAAATGTCTTCCTGGAGTGTAGGCTTAGTAGTGACGATGATAAATTAAATTTTAATTACCCCGGAGACACGGGGAACTGGAGATTGCCCGCCGGTTGTATTGTACACAACCTTCATCAAGAAACAGACGATAAAATAGGAAAACATTGATAAAAAAAGAAAATGCAAAAATAGGTCTGGACGTTTCCAAGATTGGTTAAAAAAATCTCTATATTTATTCATTCCTGAAATAACTGTTCAAATCTGAAAATTATTTTGTAAGTACCAGATTAATTTTTCCAAAATTTTCCTAAATCTTTTAAATAAAAGTTTATGCTTGATTTCCATGAAAGAGCCATACGCAAGAAAAGGTTCTGATTTTTTATTTTTTTTTTAGTAAATATAAAAAAGTTTGCCCATTTCAGTCATTTCATTACTTGTTTTTGTTTAAATAAATCATACAGAATCTATGTTTCTCGAGGAATAACATTTTTATCAAAATACCCCATTAGGTGTATAGAAGAGTTGGAGCTTCGAAAGAAAAATATCGATATTCGATTTTTTGCGATATCGCAAAACCAAATATCGATATCCACCGATAATCGCTAGAATATCGATATATCGAAAGGAAATGGATGAAAAAGCAAAGAAAGTGCATCAAATGAGTATAATGTTAAACTGTGCAGAAGGTTATTAAATAATCTAATAATTATTATTTATAAAACAATATTTTTATTAGCCATGAATCATTATAAAAAAAGATAAAAAAGAATTATACAACAAAGAAAAAAAAGGGAGGCAAAAACAGAACTTTAGCATCGCTGCGTGATGTGATACTGTTGTGGGACGTACAATTATCAATAAACAGTTGACAAATTTCACTTTTTTTTATTCCATATCTTTACCCATTCGTTGAAAATTTCGCTTGTGGTACATGCTTTTGTGTTTACACGATTGGCTATTGGTAACGTTTTTGTTTTTAAAACACCTTGCTTTCGCGAATTTGCCAGTCATGAGAGAACTTAATTTTTCAGATCAATCCATGTTGGTGGCTAACAATATGGTTACTGGTTTTTTACAATTTAAAAAAAAAAATAAAGATGAATAGAAAAAAAAGGGATATACCGACCGTTATTCATAGAAACGATTCCTATCTCACTCATTTACCTCTCCTCTTGAAAAGATTAAGAGTGAACTACATTTTTTATTTGGAAATTCGAATTATAAGACATTACATTACTTGGAAGACGAAAATAAATACGAATTAACTAGGGGACTGGATTGCAGTGTTTTTATACGAAATACAGGAAGATTTTCAAGAGACCAGAAAATTCATACGAATTATCGCGATATACGAATTACGGGGATATGAAATATCGAAATTTTACTGTAATATAGTTTAACATATCGATATATCAACCCCAGTGTATAGTAGGTCCGATCGACGAGAACGAGCTAAAGCGTATACTGTCATCGTTTTCTGACTTGGAGTGAGAAGAAGTGGATGTTAATGAACTGGATTTGGAGGAAAACTTAGATGCTGTTGACTAGGAGGATAATGAGGAGCTGCAGGGACAACTGTACTTGGGTAGTTTGTAATTATTTTATGTTGAATAGCAATATATTTTTTTTTAAATATTTTTTCGCTACATTCTATTTCTAATTTTTAATTATTTAATAACCAATTTTAAACTTCTGTAACTTTATAAAAATAAAACCTTTAACTGAATAATTCCTTTGTTATTTATTAGTTTCACTTATAAATATAATATTTTACCTATGTTTATTTATAAATTCCAACTATGGAATTTTTTTTTGTTATCAAAAGGTATCACATATGATACCTTGTCCCACAAGAGGACTAAATAAAAAGAAAACCAGAATAAAAATCGATTGAATCACTTCATGCCCAATTAAGGATTAGACAGTAGCTGCTAACCAGATCATATTCTTTTTTTAATATATGTATATATCGATGGTGTGAGTTGCCTCTAGCAGGCTGTAGGGCTTCAACTACCCGAGGAAGGGTGCTTGGTTACCGGTGGGCTCTCATCAGACTTGGGCAAACATTAGCTATAGCTAAATTAGCTTTGACTGTAATGGATCAATAGGTAAAAGATCAACTGTTATCTGTTTGTCCACAGACGAATCTTATAGCTAGCTAGTAGCTAGTAGCTGCAATAGGCAAATACTTTTTTTTTAGTTATAAAGCATTAGTTATTTTTGCAACTGATACCTAATTAGTTTTATCTATATTTACACAACAAATCATGACTAATAATAAATAAATGCCTTATAAGTCTTAGTAGCCTTTTCTATATCAATTGAACCCCAACCGGACTTGAATTAATTCATTAATATTAGAAATTTTGTCATTGATTTTGATGAAGTATGGTCTTATATTATTTTATCAGGGGTTAGCTTTCATGTTAAAAATAATTTTACACATGTAAATATGTTTTAAACATTAAACTCCTCACTCCCTCATATGTCCCATTCGTTGGATTTTTCTACCTTGGCTTTGTTTACCTGGTATTTGTTATTTGTATTGGTATTTGTTAACCTAATCTATCGCTATCAAAATAGATTAGGTGTTCAAACAAGCTCAGTATTTTCAGAAAAGAAAAACAAATTGATCATTGAATAATTACGTCGACAATTAGTTAAAGTAATTGTTTGTCACTTTGCCATTTATCTCACTATCTCACTTTTTTCAAAAATGGGCGCCAAGTAAACTTACTGTCTTCTACAACTGAGGTACTGTCGGTAGGCCTTATCAGCTCCTTTGGAACCAAATTGTAACCGATGCTGAAAGGAGCCTTCATTACCACAGGTAATGTGTAAGTTAAACATTAGATGGATTTCATTTGTAGTTCATCAGGTTTTATGGAATTTGGTATGGTTTAAATAAGGACACTCTAAAGTTATGGCCTAATCAGTTAACAATGAATAAGCACAAAAACCTCACACCTCACTTCCTCACTCATAATAAAATTTAATTAAAAGTTACTAAAAAGTGATTTATTTTAATAAAACATAATAAAAAGATTATGCAATTAAATAATGCAGAGATTGCAATTAAAAACAAAGACACCCAGTAGAGATTCCTAAGTTATGAAAAGCGACCCTGGTGTATCTACTGATGAACCTGCATTTCTCAGCGTATATATAACCTCCTGTCATCTCTAAACTCACTTCAACAGGCCACGACCTATAAACCTTATCATATCATACATGAGCAATCTACTATCCACATATCCTACCTATTCCATCCAGGTCACTGGTGATCTATGCATCTATTACGGCCTTCCCAACAGTTGCAATCAGTGCCAATACCTCTGTAACGACCTAAATCTAAATTATTTATTTCAAAAAATATAGTTCAGTTAACTAAAATGTTACCATCTTATGTGTTACCCTATTATCGGAATTCGTAAAGAAAGATTTCTATCTCATTGATTTGCATTGGATTTAATCTCTATGATGGAGGAAATTTGATAGGTTCTATCCTATCAACATTTATTTAATCAAATATCAAGCAATCAATAACTTGTTTATGTTTATGATTATCAGGATTTATTTTAGATTAGAGATGGGTAAAAGTGTTAATTTGAATAAGCATTTAAATCTGAAACTTGATCATTTTCAGTAAGTCAAAAAACACAATTAAAAATAACTGTTCCTTTTATTTAAAATAAAGTTGCTATTTATGTGAGTTAAGGATTTATATAGAGAAATTAAACATATAAGAATTAATTTTTATTAAAAATAATGAAAACATTTCTTGAAGAAAAATTATTATGAAAATTCAATTGAAAGGTAGAAAAAGCTTCTAAAATGTTAGAAAATATGATATATATATATATATATATATATATATATATATATATATATATATATATATATATATATATATATATATATATATATATATATATATATCTAAAAATGGCCTGTGAACAATATTAGAAAAAAAAAGGCCACTGGATAGATGAATTAATCTATCAAATTGAATAAAAACCAAAATAAATATTCGAGGAACCAATATTTTTATATTAGACTAAGTTCGACACTAGAAAGGTTCTACTATTTGAGTTATATTAATGTAAGGGGCAGAGTATTAACTATTAAAATGCACCAACCCAAAGAACAACAAGATTTTTTTTTTTTTTGGTCACAACTTAACCTGATATTCCTGCAATACTTAAGAATTGCCCGATATGTAAAAACTGCCTGTGAACAATATAAAAAAAAAATTCAATGAATTTATAAATAAATTTAACAAATTTCACCGAGATTAATAAGATATTCGACGAACAAATATTTTAATATTATACAAGAGCCGAAAATAGAAACGATCTATTTCTTGAATTATATTAATGTATGGGACAGACTCTTAGCTATTAAAATACAGCAACCAAAAGTACAGAAGGGTAACAGATTAAGTTGGACCTAGTAGAGAGGTTTTTATTTATTTTTTTTAGTGACAACTTAGCCTGTTACTCTTTCAATATTATTTTATCGTATTCATAAATAGCAGAAAAACAACAACAGATGGCTATAAGAAATAGAAGCCAAATCCATTTATTTTTACCTTTTTAATGTATTTTATCTTATTTGATTCATTGACAAATGTTACAATGTGCTACGCTAGGAGCAATAGTTATTAGTGATCAACGTGTACATTAATACTTTTAAAAAAAAAAATATATATATTAGAATAAAATATAAATAATGATATTTCTATCAACATTAAAAAACACTATAATCATATCTATACTTATTAACAATATTTACAATCGGCCTGAGGAGCCCCAACCCGTCCCCTCCTACATGTGAGGGGTAGAAGGGGCCCTATGATATTCCAGCGCATCTCTCTCTCTGGGTCACTGCTACTAAAATCCAGTGGGGCCTGAGCTAAAGCGCTGAAGCCTCTGACTTAACTTTATCAGTGTTCCGCTTTGTTATTTTAATTGAATCTGGCCTCGCTACCTTCACTATTCTTTGCCTTTGGTTTATTTTTACACAGAAAAGTAAACTATTTTAGCATTAAAGTCTCCAAAGAAAATCACCGCATCATACTTGGTTACTATTTTAATGTTACTTCCCAAGCTATCATAAAAATCCTGTTTAGTCTCATTATCGGCATCTTTTGTCGGTGCGTACACAGAGAGATACTTCTGAATTTACCTTAAATCAGCCATTAAAGGCAATTTGCATTATCTATCTGATATCGCTTCAAAACTACGTATTTTTTAACCAACGTTATCCGCAAAAAAACTCGATTTTGTTTCTATTTTATAAACATATTTGTTTTACACACACCTTCCAGGTAATGCAATAGCTGTTTCCATGTATCGAATGAAAAAACGCTCCTCATTCCAACGAGCCCAAGAAAATCGAAATCGGTTAAACTCAAGAAAAGATATAGAGCTTCAAATCGAAACGTAATTTCGAGGAATACAAATTTCGAACACCCTCGAAACAGAAAAAAAAATTATTTGTTATTATTTGTTTTCGTTGATATTTTCAACCTACAGGTTTTCTGGTGCGCAAATAAAAATCTGCCATCATTTTTGGTGTAAAATCTACAAATCTAGTTTATAAGGCTAGTTTACCCAATAATCTAAACATTTTATTTCAATTTATTTTACTAAAAATCAATTATTTTTTTTAAAAGTTTTTATCTTGACTTTAATATAAACTGATAAACATAGGTTTTGTTGGAAAAACCACGTCAATATCATTTTCCAAACTCGAGATAAAAAACGAGGCAGTTTCAGCATGTTTTTTTCTCGGCTCCTAGGGCAAAATGAAACGAATGCCGGGACACGTCTAATATTTTTGGATAATGAAGCACCAAAAAAATTTGGTTGCAATCAGTGGATCACTCATTGACTGTGCCCTCCCCTACAAATTTACATGCAATGGCGCGTTGTAAGCCTCTATCTACTGAATTGCTAAACGAGTAATTTCCAGACAACATGAGAAATGCTACCGGTCCGTAATAAAGTATAAAATAATTAGTCAAAGAAGTATTTGTATGTAACTAAAAATTAATACATAAGAATAAGAAGTTTCTTTAGTGTAAACAAATATCTAAAATAAGATATGGAGACATTACTCGACGTAAAAGGATTACGATTAATTTATATTGTAGTTTTCGGCCTTACTAAACCTTGGGATAAAAAGCTATAAAAGTGACTTTATTATTTACATTCAAAGCAATAATATTGTTTAATCGGCTAGTAAAGGGATCTATACAACATTTATTGTGAAAATTATAGTTATTCACTTGATGACTGAATTTGCAAAAGTGTCTTCCATGAGTGGTAATATATATATATATGTGTGTGTGTGTGTATATATATATATATATATATATATATATATATATATATATATATATATTTTTTTTTTTCGGTTGGCTCTACAGACCTTGTAGATCTTTGGCCGCCTGAACCAGCATTTTCCACCTCTGCCTATCTTGGGCCACTGCTTTCCAGTTTGCTGCATGCAACTCTTTCGCATCTTTGTTGATCCTATCTATCCATCTGGTTTTCGGCCTTCCACGTGGTCTCTTGCCAACTATTGTGGCATTCATCGTTGTGAAAAGGCGTCCTGATGGATTGCTTCGAGCTACATGCCCCGCCCATCTTAACCTCCTTGCCTTCATATCATGAGATATTGACTGACCAGTTTCTGTAAGTAGTTTTTTATTGGTCTTTCTTCTCCAGGATTTTAGATTCTGATCCCATATCGCTCCGATTATCGTGCGGAGGACTTTCCTTTCAAATCTCTCGATTCTGCTTTCTTGGGTTCCGGTTTGAGACCAGGTCTCGCTGCCGTACATCAGAACTGGTTTTATCACAGCATTGTACACCCTTAATTTGAGATTTCTGGAGATTTTTCGGGATTTCAGTACTCTTGAAAGAGAGAAGAAAGATCTATTTGCGCTTGTTATACGCTGGTCTATCTCTGTATACTGGTCATTGACTGAGGTTATTGTGGAGCCGAGGTATTTAATCCTGTCTACTTTCGGGAATGTTCTGCCATCGACGCAGATACTATTGTTGGGATGGATTTTTCGGCTAACTATCATGTATTTTGTTTTATCTTCATTTATTTGCAAGCCGATTTGCTCTGCTTCTCGTAACAGAGTCTTAGCAAGTCTCTCAATGTCTTCTTCATTGATTCCAAGGACAGCTATGTCGTCCGCATACGCTAGGATTTTGTGTTTCATTCCGACGTGCACACCTACATTTTCGAATGAAGTTGTTCTAATCACCTTCTCAAGGGCTAAGTTAAACAGCATCGGCGAGAGTCCATCCCCCGGCCTCAGACCTGTTCTAACTTCAAAGGCTTCAGACACATCTCCTTGTATCAGGACTCTGCATTTGGGGTCGTTTGTACACGCCTTCGTCAATCTCACCAATTTCTCGGGAATACCCAGCTCAGTCATGATTTTCCATAGGCAGTTTCTGTCTACGGAATCATAGGCTGCTTTGAAATCGACAAATAAGGCGTGCACATCCTGCTCTACTTCCCAACGTTTTTCGAATGCCTGTTTTAGGATAAAGATCTGGTCTAGCGTGCTCCTTCCTCTTCTGAAACCTGCTTGGTGGTCGCCTATTATATTTTCATAGTGGGGATATATCCGGTTTAGCAGGATATTAGTCATTATCTTATAGGCGACCGGAAGGAGTGCTATGCCTCTGTAGTTACCACATTCATACATGGCCCCTTCTTTAAGATAGGGCATATTAGATCTGTATTCCAAGCCTCCGGTATCCTTTTCTCTTCCCATATTTTCTGGATTAGTTCTAATAGCTTGGTTCTTAGAGTTTCGCCTCCATCTTTAAACAGCTCTGATGGTATGCTGTCCAACCCTGGGGTCTTTCTTCTTTTAAGCCTGCCGATAGCTATTTCCACATCCAGAATGTCTGGTTTTTCAACCTCTTGCGGGTCGAGGTCTTCCGCGTGGTCCATGTCATCTTCGGTTGTGGGGTTCCCTTGGTTGAGAAGCTGCTGGAAATGTTCTTTCCAGATGCTTAATACCATTTCTTTTGATGCCGTCAGTTTGCCATCTTTTCCTCGCATTTGCGTGTTTCTCGCTTTATATTCTACCCTTTCTTTCCTGATGTCTGCGTAGAATTCGCATATATTTCCGGCCTGCCAGTTGTCTTCAATAGTTTACAGTCTTTCTTTGAGGAATTCTCTTTTTGCTTTTCTTATTATTCTGTATATATATATATATATATATATATATATATATATATATATATATATATATATATATATATGCTACATTTGTGCAACTCTAGCGTCTCTTTTCGGATCAAGTGAGCTAAAATTTGGTATGTCTGGTGTTTTCTAGGTAGAACAACCATAGAACTGGAGGAATATTTTAACCAAAATTTCGGCATGTCCTAAGGTTTTTTCGCGGTTGTTAGGTTTTGAGCACCTCTACAGCCCTTCCAAATTGAGTAAGAGGCTTATGAATTTGTGTGTGAATTGAATTAGTGATAGAGAAGTGTCTTAACTTTTTTCTCCCACCCCCGCCATTTTGATATTTTCAATTTTGTATTTTAGTTCTTTTATCTATATCAGTTATTATTGATCTTATCAAGATAAAAAAAAAAAAAAAAGCAACAGAAATCATTGTAAAAAATGTTCAAAACAAATTGAGCAACGCAACGCAATAAATCTCTTTGGAGGGATTTATTTAAATATTTGCCCGAGGAAGTTCATTTTTGCTCTTTATTGCTATACGAACCAATTTTAAATTTCTCAAGAGCTCATTTTCACGGATTTAAAATTTTTAGCTATTAAAAAGAAAAAGAAAAAGAAAGCCAAATAAAAATACGAGCTCTGCTACTCATGCTTCTTTTAAACTTAATCTGGCTTGAAAAAAAAAAAAAAAAAAAAAAAAATCACACTGTACATTATGCTGAGTATGAAAACAAAAATTTAACTAGATTTCCCTCTAATACAATTTTCTTCGACAATCGAAAAACTTTACCATTAATGCATTTTCCTGGCTGAAACTATTTAGGTAAGTAGAGAATGGACGAGGTTAATGGCATTGATGTGCTGTATAGTTGCATGCTGGTAATGTTTCCCTGACCACTTCTACTTATCTTTAATCAAGTTGATTTCCTAGGAGAGCATCTGATTCTCGTATGCCCCTTACCCCTTAATGCCATCTTCGAAACAATCTTTAGAAAAATCGACCTACTTCAGACAACTACCTTTTATTTAACCATTACTTCTTCCAAAGAATGGGATAATAATAGATTAACTTGATAAGTCTGTAATATAAGAATCTTTTAAAGAGAATTCGACATTTCAAGTCGGGTTGCCTTTATATAAAATCGCACACTTGCTGAGAATGGTTAATGTAGTGCGACCAATGGGTAGCTTATCCACAGTCAATTTCACACCACTTTAAGTCTATTCACGTTTTGTATAATATATTCAGTTTAAAAAAAAAATAAAATCCATTCATACCTTATATACAAAGTTAAAAAAAATGAGTAATACCAAAAAAATGAATAAAAAATAATAATTAAAAAATATGTACAATAATTAGAAAATATGTATGAAGACAAACATGATTTATTTATCAGAACATACGTTTAATATCTCATATTGGTTGAGTGGGAAGGTTATAATGATTTTTATTTTTTTTATTTTTCAAGCAATAGTTTTTATGGGATAAAAGATTACTCGTATCGATTTCTGAGGCACAAAAAATCTTATTCTTAAATTTTAAGCAAAACCCTTCCGCTGTATTTCGATACCCATTTTGCAGACAGACAGACAGAAGATTCTCTTATTGAAGTATAGCATTATAAATTACATCCCCTAGTGCAGTCGTCAAAGAAATTCTTTATATAGGTGCTTTTCATACATTCTATTGATTATTACACATTTGATACGATTAAACAACTTTCAAAGATTTTTTATGATGAAATAAAATAATTAACTTCATTTCAAATTTTCACACAGAACTTTATGTCGGAACAATATAATAATTATAACATACTAATATGTAAAATAACTTAGATAACGTGTGGCGACCGGCAACGTATTTGATTCCATTTAGGTTTTTTACTACGTTGTTATATGTAACCTTCTATTATTACAAATTTAATCTAATATAAAAAATTAGTCTCTGTAAAATAAATATTGTTTTCCTATTTTTCAATTGTGAGTTATCACCTATAACCACAAACTTAGGTGATATTGGCATGAAATAAAACATTAATATTCAACCAAATATTTCCTGGGAATTTCCACTTTACAAAATACAACTCAGTTCCATGCTTTTCATATTTTAATTGAATTCACTAATTCATTAGGTTTCCCAGGGCGCTGTTTAGAATTTACAATCGGATTTTTGTTCTCGAATGTGCATTACCAGCTTTTCATCAATTCCTGATTCAATCTATGCAGGCGTCGTTTCATAGGTTTTACAGGGTTGAGACTTCGTATTCAAAATAGGATTTAGGTTCGTGGGGAGGAGGGCATAGTGAAATTGTTGTGACCTCCTCCATGAAACCTATAAATTCTATAATGTTTGAATATTTTGTATATATCGATCGTACCAAATATTGCCTGGTAATTGGACATAGTTTATTTAGTGTTTAATTTATCATTACCTTAATATATCCTTTTCATCTGGCGAGTCATTAATAAATCAAAAAAATAATTATTTAAAACTATTTTATTACTCGAATCTTTTTAATAAAAAATAATACAATAGGAAAAATGATTTAATTAGAAATTAGTGTTCCCTTAAGTAATGAAGATAATCTAAATAAAGAAAAATTACTAAATTAAATTTAGTATCGCAGCTGATATCCCAACCCATCCAGTCTTCACTACTTACGCAGACACATGTGTTACCTTTGAATAATGACCAAGCCGCTGCTTCCCAAACTCTGCAAGTCACAATAATTTGAAGAATCCTTAATGCTCCTTACCATGTCACTAATAAAATTATCCATAAATACCTCAATATCCCATTTGTTGGAGATTAGGCTCGAAATAGATATACCTATTAATTCCAAACTCCTTGCCCACACAAACCCCACTTGTTCGTAACCTTTCATCCCTACGTATTTCCGATAACCCTCCAAGGTGTCCCAATAATGAAAAGAAGATGGCCACGGCCATTAATTTTCTAACTTAAAATAGTCATTGAAGTGCTACCAATGGGCAGTTGCTTCACAAGTTATATCATGACTTTTTGCGATTAATTCACATTTACTTATTGTATGTTGTACGTTTACAGTTGTCAATTTTAATAAATAAATTGGATTAAAAAAAATTAGTATCATAAATTACTGAACAGAAACTAATTTGAAAATACTTGTTTCCAAAAATACTTATCAGCTGGCGATGAGCTCTGGGCACTTTCCTCCTGCATGCACTAAACCAATGGTTCAATGCACTTACATAGTACCATCGCAACGGATGATTTATATTTAAAAAAATACATATAACTCTTCACCCATATCAGACATCAAGAATGAAAGATACAGAACTCAAATTTTCTATAATCCGAAATTTTAATAGTTGGGCTCCTATAATCAACAGACAGCCCTCAACTATAATTTCAAAACAATAGACGATCTACCAACAATTTGTTTTAGAGGAAACATCATGGGGGCTTCTTTGTTGAACTTAGCCTGTGTTCTATGTAGAACTGAAGACCCAATTATTCAACAGGGCCCTATCCAATTTATCACAGTTGATGCCCTAAGCACAATTATTTATTTATTTGGTTAAGAATAACCACCTGTTACATTAAAAAATTTTTATTTGATAAATTAAATTCTATAAACGCCAGGTTTTTCAAACATTCTTAATCCGCTGTTCTAGACTCCGCAGAAACTATTATCTACTGATCACGTGGAAACCTCAACAAATTATATTTTTAGGGTTGACCCCCCTGTCGCCATCAATTTAGTTAGCCCTCCTTATTACACCCTATTAAACGAGCAATAGACATTCAACTTGCCCCTTTAAACATAACCCCTCAAAAGAAAAGGCAAGTGTTAAAAAATAACTTTGCAACACCTCTCCCTAAAATCGCTCATTAGATAAAAATTTGCATTTTCCTAAAAACTTTATTTCAACGCTATCTAACATAGCACCCCCGAGGAATTACAAAATACCCACCAGAATAGTTTTTTCCATCTTAAGCGTCCCGAAAGATGCCTTCTTTTCAGACGGTCAATGAATCTCTACAACCACCAAAACTTGCTAAAATACTTAATTTAATATTCCCTGATTATTCCCCTCCCCCAAAAAAATATATACTGGCCACGTGAATATTTAAGAAAAATTGGTTCGTGTTATATTTGTGCTTTCTCAATTACTCTTTAACTTTTGAGATGATTTTTTTAATCTTATTTTATTAAGGCATGTTTAATATTTTCAAATTTGTATACTATTAATTCCAATGAATGCCCTATTTTTAAATTTAAAAAAAATTGTGGAAGATCTTTCCTAATTAATACGCTACGTAGCCAATAATTTTTTTTTTTTTTTTTTACACCAATTTAAATATTTATTGAAGCCATCGACATGTCCCGATCCATACTTTTAATTTGTGAGTATAGGGCCGGTCACCAGATCTTTCTTTCTCATACCAGACATTCCAGCCGTTGTAGCCCTAATGAGAAATTCCGATTTTTTCGATTTTTTTTCTTTCTTTTTTTTTTCTTTTAAGTGAGAGTAAATAATTTACGACAAGATGCTAATAATATCAAAAGCGACTCAATAAATTTTCCTAATGTGTCTATATTAAAAAAATAAAATTTACTGAATACTTAAACATGTTTTGTGAACATAATGTTTTATATCGTTAACCCATATATTTACCTCAGTATTTAATATGAATTAATAAATTCAAAAGATAACTTTCTTTTTTTACTATAACTGATAACTAAATTAGTCTGCATGCCGTCATAAATGATATTTTGGCTCATTTTCTCGCTCACTTTTTAACTACTTTTTTTTATTTCATTTCGTATTCATTTAATTTTATGTATTCATGCCTCATCACAGATTTGAATGCTGTTTAAAAAGCTGTGACCTTGAGCTCTGTGGAAGAGCGAAGTCGCGTCTCGGTGTAGCTTATTGTGAAGTAAAGACGAATAATGTATCTGAAAATTATCATAATCACATCATAGCTTATAGATATTTATCCATATCAGTTGGGACCAGATTTCTACGTATTTACATATTTTTTTCCAAGTCTTGTAAAACCTTTTTTGACATTTTATTTTAGGTTTTATATAATTAAAAAGCGAATAAAGCATTTTTTATGTTACACATTTTTACATATTTGAAGGAGATATTACATATTTTTGTCCATATTTAGTCAACAGAGAATGTGCATATCGAACATTTAAAAAAATTGAGAAAAAAATAAGGAAAGCTTTTTTTTTCGAAAGTATTTTGACATGTAAACTTGGTGAATTTTGGGGTAAGAAAGCGCCCCCTCATGCCTGAGACGAAAATGTTAACTATAGATTTTCCACGATTGTCTAAAGTCGTTTCCTCTGCCAGTTTTCTTTTAACTATTCAGAATTGTTCACATGCCGAGATGCAGAGGCATATACAAGGGGGGGGGGGGTCAAGGGACATACACCCTTCTCCCCAAATGTATTATTTTCATACCCACAGGCATAAGGTTTTGTTTTGACTAATACTTATGCAATAAAATAACAATTATCGAAAAACAAATCAATTGACAAATCGAAACAAGAATGCATTACAACGAATTTAGTGATTATAGAAACTTATTATTTGGTGATTACCTGCCTTCTTATCAAATATCTCCCCGAAAAAAAAACTCTACGTTTGCCCCTGTCGAGATCTGTCCTAGAGAACTTGCTTTGTTTAGTCCATTAAAATGACAAAAATCAAATTGACCTCTAAATTCCTAGTGGCGAAATATATTCGCCAATTTTCCTATGAGACTTTCCATGGAGACAGTTTGATCGCTGTGGAAAAATAAGTGGCAACAAGTCAACAATTCGGGGTTACACAACATATTTAAACAAACTTATATAAGGAAAACAAGGAAAAGAAAAATAATTATGAATATATACATATTTTATTAATATTTTTTTCTATATTCATATTAATTTATCAAAAAATCAATACATACATATGTCCATATTTGAAGTTTTATTTTACATATAAATCCGGTCCCTTAAATTATTATCAAATTTTAAATCTTAATTGTTCCTTTGTTTTGTGATTTTTTTTCTTAAGTGATTGTCTTTCATTTTCATTAAATTTCAGTATTTCTGTTCTTAAATGTTTACCATAGTTTTTTACATACTTGTGAAAATATAATTACATATACATGTAAATATTTAGCTTTTTATTTACCTGAAAATCCGTTCCCTACTTACAGCTCCACATAAACAAACGCTAGCTGGATAGTTTGTAATGCGAGACAATATAGATATCGCCCCTGCTGGAGTACAGAGGATCCTTTCATCAAAACTTGAAAAGCTTTGTAGAAAAATTGAAAAGTTATATCGTGTAAAATTGGTTCACTTTCATATTTTACGAAGCAACTATATGGTGAAATTACTTTTCAAAAACATAGGGTAAAATTACTCTTCAAAAATAATCTAATAGACACGTCAGGTATTTATACGGTCTCCAGCTTATTCGTGATAATGCTAAATACTGTACCAATACTTCTAATTTTTTCAACTATAATCCGTCGTTTTTCTTGACTTTATTACACAGGGAGTATTTGTAAGTATCAAGTTCTGGAATTAAGACCCGTCTTGCACAAGTCCATAAAGATGCATCTATGCTATTTTAAGATACCTATATAGTTATTTACATGTATTAACTTTAGGTTATAGGCCATATTAGGTAGTTGTAGCTCAAATAGTAACGGAAGCCTAAGGTTTCTAAAGAAAGCTATATCTCGAGTTTAAATAAATTTCGTTTGGTTACTGCTCCTTTCTACCGATCTACATTAGCTAATTATGAATTATAACAAATCGGGCTGTATAGGACTTCAATGGAAGTCTTGAGGCAAAAAAGTAAAAAAAAGAAAAAATTATAACAAACAAGATTTTTTTTTCTCTATTCTCGATCTTCATTTTTAAATAAATCAGTTTGTAACGAGAAAATAAAGTAAAGCAAGGGATACCCCAAATCTTTCTCTTACGGATATTGTTGAAAGTAAAATTTTTACTGAAAAATAAAATTAGTCATATCATGAATTCAGAATAAATATTATTCCTATTTATCAATGTATATGTGTAGATTATTAAATATTGTAGATCATATTGAAATATAAACGTAGTTTTGCTGACCATATTTTTTTTTTTTTTACATATTGTTAATACAATTTTTTTTTTTTTCAGGTAAGTAAATCTTCTAAATAAGATGCACACATTAATCCCAGTAAGTAATAACTATAGGGCGTCATATTTCAAATTTCGTTTAATATTTTTAAGAAACAAAATTTAAAAAATCAAATCAAAATTAATGACTCAGCTGTCAAGGTTTGTTAGTGAGGCATATACAGGATAAAAATTTACTGGTTATTCATTTGGTTAATTAAACGCCTTATTAAATGATACTGCATTTCGTGTAACTAGCTATATAATAGGTTGTTACAGAAGTCTTTGTGCATAGAATAAGTATTATTAAAATTTCAGTTTAAAATCTAAACATTAAAATTCTTCTTCTAAATATTGGCCATCATTGCCAATTACTTTAACCCATCTTTCTACCAGAAGTTGAATTTGGTTGTCCTTGGCTTTCAAGGCGGAAAACTCCACACATCCTGATTTGACATTTCTGTTATTTTTGAAGTACCAGCAATTAAAAAAATGTGCCATTGACCATGAAAAGACCATAGGCAAACAGTGCAATGTCAGGGCTATAAGAAGGGTGGGGTAAGATGCTCCATGACCCTCCATTTCTGAGAATCTTTCTTTGATAAAGAGTGAACAACTATCTTCAGGAGCATTGTCTTGTTGAAACATCACTTTAATTGTAGGATTGGCCAAAGTAGGGGACTCCTCTTTTAAAACTTTATATGGTCTGTCAAGCTGTTCACAATAAGCCTAACGTCAGTAGTCCTGCCATCTGGAACCAGACCAAAGTGCAAAACATCCACATAATTCCACCAAACACAAAGTACCATTACTTGACGGCTATTGTTCCCAGAATTGAACCGCCTGAACCGAAACGCTACTGTATTACGATGCACCACCTTTTCACCTTCAACCGAACAAATAACCTCAGCAGTTGCCTTCGCTTTTTTTCTTGCAGCATTATCAGTGAAATTTTTAAAATGGAATGAAAGGTAGAGAGACAGTTGGTATACATAATTAAATAAATGGTTAGTCAAAGTAAGCAACGATATATGCATTGTTTACATCAGTGTTGAATAAGGATACAAATGGAAACCTTATTGTCAGCAATTAATTTATGCACAAAGACTTTTGTAACAACCCAATAAAGATCAAGTAAAGAGGTACCACTTATCATCTCGTGTAACAAGTATATATCTTACTTAACTTAAGCTATAATTAAAGTAAAATGGATTCATTATTTAATGTAATTGTTATAATGTAACAAGTTTTTGTTCTTATATATGTTAATTTGTAATTTAGTTTGATTAATGACTATGACATATTATATTGCAGTATTGTCCTGATCATGGGGAAGAACTCATTATTCATTAATTTGGTCGTCAATAAATATTAATACTGAGAAGATTTTCCTTTCACTATCCTTTTACTGGGTTAGCTACAGCCTAACTTTGAGGCCTGAGATGAGGTATGATTTCCAATTAACCTTCACTTGAGGCTTTTGGTTTCGGATCCTTCCTAAAATAAACTAATTTGAATAAAATATTCAATTTGGTAAGCTGACGAAATAACTTTTCCAATGGGATACTCTGTGTTTCGAAGAATACTTTGGGCTACGAAAGGATATATGAGTTTTATTTTTTAACCAAAATTGTTTAATATGAATCATTATAATATTTAGCCAAATTTCTCCACAAAGACTCAGAAATATCGGATTCTAAACATTCCCTATTGGATAGCCTCCTGCATTTTAGTTCCTTAAAATTATTCTTACGTATTCTCTCCATTATTATAGTGTTGAGGGATGGGAAACCCTATTTAGCAACTGTCCATATGGATCTAAGTTAAAAGTTGTTAAAAGTTTGCCATAATTGAAGCGTAGAAATGCAGTAGGGTACAAGTGCCAATTGAAAAATTGTCAGAATTGAAGTTTCAATTTGAGTAATATTAAAAAAATATAACTTAATTAAAAATAAAAACATTTTTTTCTAATTACCTATGGTTGTATAATGGTTGTAGTTAAGTAATAAAATCATATTAATAATAATATTAATTAGCAACATAGATCTGTAATCTGAAAAAAAAAAAATGTGAAAGCGCTAAGATCCTTTTGCATTTCCGCGCTTGGATTTTTTTATTTAACACCTCTAGTAAAAGTACGGCAACCGGCGAGTAAAATTACGATACACGATTACGAACTAATTCATAAAAATATTATGAATACTGAAGTAATAGAAGGTTGTATATTATGAATACTTATGCAACAGAAGATTGTATATTTAAAGTCCACTTTTATAAATATATAGCTACAAAAATGTACGTACTCCCTGTAAAACTGTGTTATTTATATTTTGGTTTCAACGGAGCTGCTAATACATTAGTCTATATATATAGGGAAGCCATTGGGCAATCATTGAGGATGATTATCCCAAAATTGAGTACGCTTACGAATACTTTTGAATTTTTTACCTTGTCCTCTAAATTGGATACCTTTCCAAGGGTCTGGTTTGTGGTTACCATTATTTAATAATTAACAGAACGCATTTCTCATCTTCAGAGTCTCGTTGTTCCGTCCTCAAACGAGATCAGCTAGGAAGACTTGAGTCCGGCGAGGTCAGCGTTCAGCCAAGAAGTACCTCTTTTCACCTCCTTACTTCTCTTCCCCTTTCTCTCTTGTTCTGCTAATATAAGATAAGAGGGGATCGAAAACGTTGTTCATTGGCCGACTAGTTTTATAGAGGGAGGAAATTCTGGGATTTCATCGGATGGCTCCACTCCTTGTCCTGACAGCCGGTATCTGCGAACCATTATCCAAATAGTATAATTTAATCATACCTTTTCCAGGCGGTCTCCACTTTTTCCTCGAGGTCAGCCGAAGCCTGAGAGGAACAGTTCTTAAAATTGATTAGGTATCCCAGCTTTTGGCTTTTTTACAGTGTTAACTTCTCGGTAGGATTTTTAAATTAACTTATCCCTTATCTCTTAGGTGGTGACATCTGTCATCGCCTGTCAGTTACCCTTCTTTCTACCTGCTCGTCCCTTATTTCTTTTGTTCGCTCCTGGTCTGGTTAAATTATATAACGATAATACTGTCCAATATCAATACATACTAACATTTCATGCCACGGCAAAGTTTGCTATCAATTAATAAAAATGGACAATTCATAATAGTGAAGTAATTTGAATTCGGTGGAGAAAGTATCGCGGCAGATGCCCTACAATATAGTGTTAAGTGGTAACAGCCCTAAGGAGAAAACATATTTTGCTATAATCTTTTCGGAAGAACGATTCGACGGTGATGGTATATCATAAGAATTGATAAAATGGGTCAAATCAGGAATGTGCACATGTAAGGAATGTACCCATAAAGCTGAAAGGTTTGCGGTAGACCACCCGGAATGGTTTTCAGGGGACCTTTTTTTTCATCGTGAACAAAAAATTTCACTTTTAAAAACAAGATTTAAACAAAACTATGATCCGATTTCCTTAACAAAGCTGATGATTGCAACAAGAGATCAAGTTCCAACAGATGATTCAGAAAGCGAGGTGAGTGAAATTCACAATGTTGGAATGAATGATTCGGAGTGACCTTTATTTAAAAATTAAATTTTATTTAATTAGTTTAACTTTATTTTTATTACTTTATTTAAAAATTAAATATTTTCAATTTTGTGTATATTTTAGAATATTTACTTTTTTTTTATAATTTTTTAAATATTTTATTTGCAAACAAACATGTTTTAAATATTTTTTTCTATATAAACTTTTTTTACGACAATTTATATTTTGCAGTACATAAATGTATATATTGTTATATTCTTATATACCGTATATGTCCCTATACCGATTTTGGTTCATGTGACACTTTAGGGTGATTTTCACAGGAGTAATCAATTTTGCGCACATATTTTTCGTTTTGGACTTCAGTGTGTTGGTTCAGTGTCTGACGTTTCATATTGACTTGTTAAATTTTTAAAAAAATGGTTTTTCTATTTAAAAAATGCTGCAATATCAACCAATAAGTAATCTCATTTTCAATGAGTTCAAAACTTGCGAAAGAATATGGAATGCTCTAAGAAATGAATTTTTCGTGGGAGGTCCATGCATAAACTTTCTACACCGGTACCTGAGGTTTTTGCAAGTCTGGAATTCGTCCAAGGATTGCATTCTTTATTAAAGCTACCCATTCACGGTCCAACTTACTAAGACTACGTTGTAGGACTACAGAAGAATTCATTCGTCAACTCACGCTCCTATAAGGGATCCGATCAGCTATTCTAACCTGTTCTTATAGCTTATCAATGTTTAAAAAATTAGCAAAATGTCGGCAATTTTTCTTGCTATGGCGTTATTGAAAAAAAAGAAAAAGAAATTTTCAAAGAAAACAATGTTTATTAACCGTATAAATTACAGTGATTTGAAAATGTTAAATGAAATAGACAGGAAGGATTATAAAAATTACTTAAGAATGGATAAAAAAATCATCCCTCTAGTATAAGATGAGGATAAATGATAAAAAATGTACTTAAGGTTTATATTTATATTATACGTTTTTATTTACAAGGTTTATACATTTTCATATTACTTTAATTAAATATAATTTAAATTGGTTATACTAGCTGAAAGATCGGGTCAAATTAATGATTAAAAGCAAACTTAAAACTACACAAAAAAAAATAAATTAGAGATGAACATTTAATTAGCAAAAAAAAGATCTAAAATTATTAGTTCAAAATTACATAATTTATTTAACATTTTAGTTCAGTTCCAACAATAGTACGTCACATTGACGTTATAATGAGGGATATTTGGTCATGAGAACATCTTTTTATTACCTTATTACGCTGCACTTTTGGGAAATACGTTAGAAATAAAGTTATAAAAAATTTAAGATGTTTTTTTAAACCAATTTTTTTCTAATCATTCTAATTTTCAGTTTGTAATTAGAAAAAAAACGATTAACGCATTTAGTAGTAAATACACACAAAAAAACTTAAAACTTTCAAACAATAAAAAAAAAAACAGAGAAAAAAAAAGAACCTATATCAAGGGAGAAAAACCCCAAACTGACAACCCTGACTGATAGTAAACAAATATTCAAAACAATTAATGACGTAGCGGTAAACATGTGGAGTCAAAAGGACATGTGGAACTTAACGGACTGGCTTGCGAAACCGCATTTCATTAATTTCAATTTATATTCTTCTTGCCAAGCAGCCTTAAAAAATAGTTTGATATGTTTTTAGAGCTCATCAAAGATTTGGAAAAGATAAAGATGTCATCGAACTATCTAAATGATATATTTTAATTACCTGTACTGATACTGGCATTGATAGAGGGAGGGAGGGGGTAACTATTCCGGCAAGTGGACCTTTGGGTGCCCCGTACTAACCAGCATTGAAGTGTCAAGAATCATTTCTCGGGATCGCCGCGATATAAATATTAAATGAGGCGGGAGGGAATCCAACCGACACTGTTCCGAACCGGGCACTCTGTGACCCTTGCCCCATCGTTCTCGGCCGTCATGGTCTCTATCTTCAATTCTTGTAGGCCACTACGCTCTGAAATGCTGCTGGTGAATTTTTGAAACCATAAGATAGAACCTTCCATTGCTAGCGACCTTTCGGAATTATACATGCTATTTTCTTTCGATCATTTATTCGATGTGGAATGTACCAAAAAGCAGAGTTGATCTCCAATGCCGTAAACTATGGTCTTTAAACTATATCCCGCGAGCACTTCCAGTTTTCAGCTTGCCTTAGTTTATTTTTATTGCATTGTAAAATTTACAATGCAAGTTAATCAAACTAATTAATAATCAGATGTTTTTATTTAGCGACCTTATTAGAAGCACAATAACTGGCATATATTACGAAACCGAAAATTTTAGCTCTAATTAATGGTACGAGTATGTTGGCATAATATATATGTTGGTATGATGTATATAGGTCTTGACCCTTGGGACTCTGCGTAGGAGACAGTGTGCCCCTTAGTTTGGAGACCCCTGCCATAAACCATTGACAGATACCCACAAACAAGGTCATCTATTCTGGGAAATGGACGTGATTCAGGAATTACTCTATCACGTTGAATTCTCTGTAATCCATACATATCTTATTCCACCTTGTCTTTTATATGCCAATGTTACATCGACCAGAAAGGAAACGATGAATCTGATCGCTTGATGAGATCATTATTCCAAAGTTTTGAAATTTGTGAGTCTGCTTCTTCTTGATCCGGAACTGAAAATAAGTAGGGCTTTTTAGAGGCATATTAGTCTACCTTCAGTCTAATTAAAGCTTAACCTAACTTCACTGGCTTGACATCGAATTTATTTATTATCCACCTGTTCGTACTTATTTTCAATTATCTTCATGATGTGCTTACTTCTCATTCTTATTGGTAATTCAACAAACGAGGCGTTAAACGATGCTAAAATAAAGTTAATCATGAATTAATATTTGTTGAACATAATATAAATATTTTGCAAACATAATAAAAGGAAATCTCACCTAAAATAAAGAATCGTTTAACAGTCCCCTTATTATTCTATAAAACGCTTTCTCATCTAATAACCTCTAACAATCGAATAACCAAACTAATACCTATAACATGTGGTACAATTGACTAATGGTATTGAAATTTCCAATTTTACTGGAACTTTATTTTATTTGGGCTATTCATCCACTCAACATTTTTAATATAATAAGTTTAATTGATGGGAGTTGTAATAAGGATGGTATAACTTTTCTTAGTTTACATTTTTCTTTGTCGTCTTCGAGATTTCCAGCTAATTTCTTATCTGCTGTTGGCAGTGTTCGATGCAAAACCTATTTCATATAATATGGATTTTGACATAATCAAATTTCCTGATACCATGAAAATTGGTTTACATTAATTCAGTACTAGCACCTCTCTTAATACCATTTTTCGAATTTCACAGCAATGAAACTAATCTCTTAAAAACATTCGCTGTCATTGAAACTGAATGGAAAAATCAAGAAAATGTTCTTCATTCGGAATGGACTAAAACCTGAAGAAAGTAAGGCTCCAGCTTCTTCAATAAGTCTTGTCCAAGTGCTTCTGTATGCGAGAGTTTCCTTTTGTGAAGTCTTGAGATCGAGATAAAGTCATTTTCTACCGAAAAGTAATTAAAGGGCGAAAAGTTTGTAACAATACTATGGTCTGAAACTGCAATTTATTTCGCGTTGGAGAACTTTTTTCTCGTAAAAGGCGATATCCTCGAACTTTTTTTTCGCAGTTAAATTATTGACTGATCTGAGTTTGGATTCTGGGATCGTTGATTTATTACGTCTGGCTATTTTGCAACATCTCCCATCGTGTCTCTCTGGTCCTCGGCGAACGCCATCTTCCCTCCTCTTTTTGTCACGGTAGATCGTTAAATTTTAATTTTTTTGAAGGCTTTATAAATGAAAAAATTATAAATAAAATAGAAAAACCAGACACTACAAAAAAAGACTGCACAGTGATTGAAAAGCAGAAAAAAACAACTATTTTTTCAAGATATTGGAAAAATCTTTTTTTCACCATTGAGAAATAGATTAGTTACCAGAAGTATTATACCAATTTAATCGGAATTTTTCCAATGTTTGTACTTGTAACGAGCCTCCAAATCCAATAATGGAATAATGTTTCATTTAAAAAAAAAAAAAAAAATCGACATTATAATTATTATACCTTTCCAATTATTTTTTTTTTATTTTTTATTTATTTTTTTTTTTGTGGGGCAATACTCCTTTGTACAACAGCTATACCAGGCAATATAATGAGAGGGAAAAAAATCATTATTATTTTTTTTTTTAAGCCTATTATAATATCCCGAATAAGTACCAAAATGAAAACAATAAAAAGTTTTTGGTTAGTATGTATCTTCCGAACGCAGCCGACCAATCTAGAAATCTATTTTTTTATCAAAATACGACTTCTAATAAAATATTAGGTAAGATGTAACTGCGCCTGTAGGCACGATTTTATTTTGAAAATGAAATTACTCTTGTTATTTGTTTATTGCTTCCTCACTACCGAAACTATCACCTCCATATGCCGGACATATCACTACTACTATTAATCCGATTTTGATGAAATTTTAAGTGATTGTGCATGTTGGTGCCTAGATGGTCCCACATCAATTTTCCACCACTACTTTAGCATACGCATGCGCAGAAGTAATTTCCTTGGCAGTCCAATATTTCAGAAACAGCCAGTCCGATTTGGCCCAAAGTTAGAGAAAAGTTAGCCCTTTATCTCCCCACAAAATTACAACATAGCTTTTGTTTAAGTAGTTTATAAAAGTGAGGAACAATTTGAGTTTTTCTTTCCGGAATAGACAATTACCAAAATTTCGCCGACTACATCAATGGTAAAAACTTTTAAAAGTGTGCATCGTAATGCAAATTTCATTTTGATTAAGATGGTATCAAAATTATTTTTCTGTGATTCACAGACCGGGCTTGATAGGGTGTTTTCCGAATAAAAGTCGATTTTAAACCACTATGGACCGTATTAACGATTTTGGATTTTATTATTTTCTTTAATCATTCTTAATTATTTTAGAATTAAATTTATATACATATATATATCATATATATATATATATATATATATATATATATATATATCAGCATTTTAGATCAAAAAGAACGGTTATTTATTTATTAATAGATATTTTTTAATTTGCTCTTATACCATATCACACGTCGGTTAATTAAAGTTTTTAAAAGTAGTTTTTTTAGGGCTATTTCAATAACGGAACGTTGGGCGTGATAGCAATGGCTTCGGCTTTTCCTCCTCGAAACTGTTTATCAAACGAAGCCAATCTCCTGCCTTATTGTGGCCTGGCGTAACATCTGGAGTACTCCTTATTTTATTATGAGTGTAATATTGCAAGCTGAACATCAACAAGTGTTTTAGGCATGTATTCTGATACCAGCATTTATGGTAGAACAAAAAAAGCTGGTTTTAATAAATGCTATTCGTATGTATATCATTAAAGATTATGGTTGGGTAAGGAATTTCGTGCAGATATATTATGCTTATAAATTAAGAGAATCTTTATGAATAATTATAAAAACAAATTGTAACATATACATGCAAATATCTTCTTGTATCATACTATTTGGCTTCATACTAGTTTGTTACAAAAGTCTTTGTGCATTAATTCATTGCTGACATTAAAGTCTCCATTTGAATCCTTATTCAACACTGATGTAAACAATGCATATATCGTAGTTTACTTTGGCTAATCCTTTATTTAATTATGTATACCAACTGTCTCTACCTTTCATTTCATTTTATAAATTTCACTGATAATGCTGGAAGAAAATTCTTGGCCTTCTGAGGCATTTTTGGAAAAAAGTGCGAAGGCAGCTACTGAGGAAATTTGTGCGGTGGGAGGCGAAAATGTGGTGCTTCGTGATACAGTAGCGTTTTGGTTCAGGCGGTTCAATTCTTGGAACAACAGCCTTAACAGGTAATGCTTCGTGTTTGGTGGAATTATGAGGATGTTTTGCTCTTTGATCTGGTTCTAGATGGCAAGGGTACTGGCGTTTAGCTTTACTGTGAACAGCTCGAAAGAGCATATAGAGTTTTAAAAGAGGAGTCCCCTGCTTTGGTCAAAAGTGATGTCTCAGCAAGACAAAGATCCTGCCCATATTTCACTCTTAACCAAAGAAAGGTTCTCAGTAATGGAGGGTTTTAGGATCTTACCTCACCCTCCTTACAGTCCTGACATTTCACTGTTTACCTGTGGTCTTTTACGGTCAATTGTTTTCGATGGCAGACCTTTGTTAACAGCCTAGTACAAAATTGAAAAAAAAAAAAAATGAGATTTATTTATGAGACAAGCTTGCAAAGATTTTCCAAAATACGCTCCATTAATATTTTTGTTTTATACAGTTTTGAAATTAAAAATGTTATAAATGTTCGGTTATGATCTGAAAAGAGTGACATGTATTTGATGATAGGATTTAATCTTAACCCTATTAATGTTGTGCTTAGTCGTCCTCCTAGCTGGTTCAAAATAGTGTGATATCTTATTGCATTTTGGACCTTTCAGAGGTGCCTCCCTTGTCATGAGCTAGACATGGTTTGTCTACTGCGTCCTATGCTAGGACGAGTTATAGCCGCTTTAGGCATTTCTTACGGCTGGAGGTTGTCCATGGATTCACACTTTTCTCAAATCTTTTAACTTACTGGGTGGGCTCTCATCCCACATCGACTGTCATCTTTTATTAATGTTTTCCTTTAGTGTGAGGGCGAGTTTTGAAACACTGCTGTGCCTTGGTCTGGGAGAGCTAGAGCCTCTCTGACAGCTCTGTCAGCCATCTCATTTCCTGTGATGACATGACTGTGCATCCAGATGAAGTGGACTGACTTACTTATTCCTTCAAGCATTTTCAGCTATTCATGGATACTTAGAACGATAATACATCTCATTCAGACCATGAATATGGACTTATACACTAATGGAGTATGGAACTGTTTCTGTCAGGGTATTCGGCATACAGAAATATAGAGCGGCTGTAATTGCATTCGGCATAGGTAAGGGTAGTGGAGGATTTTCTTATGCGTTGAAATAGGAACGAAGGTAGATCCCATTGAGATATCTTTCTTTGAACTATCTTTATATATTGTCATATGGTTGGATAAGTTCTGAATCACTGGTGGATATCTTTCATCATATTTTACAAGCGTTGTATTATTTTTGCAGAATTTTAGTTATATTTTCTGTGAGGGGTCTAGGAAGGTGTATTTATTTCTGGTACATTGGCAGATATCTTTTTCGGTTCCTTAACAGCAGAAATAATCTTTCTGCAAGGGATGGTTTTGTATTTTCCTTCTGTTGGGATTTTCTAGAAAAATTAGGTTTGAAGAGGTATTTATAAAAGCGGCTTACATGTTTATTTCGACGCTTCGATCCAACTTGAGGCCATTCCCAAGTACAGCATTTAAAAACGGATCACATTTTTTATATTTTTCGGTCCAGTAAGTTTTTATTATTTATAATTGTTCCTTATTCCGAAGTAGAGGACGTGAGGGCCGAGTACGTTGGGGCGAGGGTCACAGATCGCCCTGTTCGGAACGTTGTGAGTTCGATTCCTGGGTCAGTTAGTATTTATTTCGCGGTGATCTCGCGAAACGAATCTCGACACTCCCACTCTGGTTAGTACGCGGTGGTGACGTAAAGGTAGCCGCCAGGAGTTGGCAAAAAGGCCCACTTGCCAGACTAGTTCCTCCCACCAATACCAGTACCAGTGCCCCAGTGTAGGTGAATAGGCTTTAAAAAGGAAATAGTTAATCAATATATAATCATAACTGTCACCAACTATTTATTTCATTTACAAAAAAAACATGCTTTTCTTCTTAAATTAAAAAACATAATTTTCTTATATTTGCCTTTAGCCACTGACTTAATAAGTCTGTTTATCAGAAAATTAATTAATATGTTTATAATTAAAAATAAAAAAAACATATAAACACGGAGTGGCATCAAATGTCATAATCGCATATTGCATATTTAAAGATTTTTCCATGTCGACTCTAGCCCTGAGGTATTGTTTGAGCTTAGAATTTAGATTGGTTTTTATTACTTCATATCATCATCGTGCAATAGATTGAACTTCATGGCCCTTTAACTGCTTGTAAGTCATGAAGATTTTTTTTTCTGGATATTCTTTGAACTCCTAACGATTTATACGGCGAACTAAGTTGCTCATCCTTTGAAAATTTCATTGAAACGCCTAAGTACTATTAGAGAAGGAATGATTTCTTACTGTATATCCCCTATCTTAGATAATGTCGTAAAAAGAGTAATATCATTAGAATTCTTAAGAATATGAATATCAACTCAAAGTTGTTGAGAACTTATTGTTGCAGAGAGGTGGAAATTGTACGCCGTGCTCTTCCCTTGCTCCAATTCATCAAGACAATGATGGCACTATTTTTATTTTTAAATATTTTTTTTTTTAAACTTGAGATCGCCAGAGGGCCACCAGTTTATACGAATGTTCTCTATATCGCTCTATTGTCATCAAAAATCAGAGAGAAAAAACAAGACGTTGCTTCCTTTTAAGTTAGAAGAAAAACCTTGAAAGTTGGATAGTATTAATGAAAATGGTTTCACTCCTTCTTCTTTTATCTAATCATAACAATTTGCTGAATCATTAATGTTAATTATTCGTACCCTAACTTACGATGATATATTAATATTATAATTTTCTTATATTCTGATTTTTGATCAAGTCAATTCCTGAATAAATTTGTCACATATACTATACGTATAATAAAAAAATGTAGTTATAAGAAATATGAATATTTTTTTTTTAATTTTAAATTTGTGACGATATAATCTTTACAGATTTACAATACACCGCCTTAAGGCATATGATTGAAAAATTTCACATATATTTACAAAGAACGAAAATTCGTAAAATTTAATAGAGAAATTGTTCTTATGTAAGAATCGAAAAATTAATTTTAATAGGCGGAAAAACTTTTAGCAATACAGTCTTCCCGAACGTTACTCTTACCATAAACTACGGTAAGTTAAGACGCCTAGTAGGTAGGTCAAACAGCAAATTTAGCACGAATAAATTCAAATTTTGAATATTTAATATTGAAATGGAAACTGTTCGTATCCAAACTAGACTACTTAGTGATATTGGACCCGGGAAATGAGCATCGATTGTTCACAACAAGAAAAGTCAAAACAAAAACAATAAATCTTTTTATTTTAACTCATTATGTGTTTAGTCATCAGTGAGTACAAAATTTCTGTTAAAATTAACAATGACAAATAGTTATTTAATTATCAGAAAACAAATTTTGATTGGTTTTGTATTAAAGAAAATTATAGCTCAAAATCGATTTTTAAAAATGGTAAATACATTTTTGGACACGATTGGATGTCTTGCGGCTGTTATATTTATATTCTAAACGTATTGTCTATTTTTTTATTCAAAAATCGTCTGCGAAAACTTGCGAACATTTTTTGTACAGGGAGTTCCGGTCAACTGAAATACTCGGGCCTGTTTGTGAAATTGATTTGACTTAAAAAACAATTGAATAACAGCGTATATTGTTGAATAAATGCAAACTGTGTGCTAACTTATTGTCGGGTTGGTGAACGAAAAATAAAGAAATATTTGCATAGTGATGGAATAATTACAGTATAAATACAACTTTTTCTTAATTTTTTTTCTATACCAAAAATTACAATGTGTTTGTTTCCGCAGATGATTTTTTTAATTGAAAATTCGGCAATACATTAAAAAAACAGCCACAAGACATCCAATCGTGCCCAGAAATGTCTGTATCTTTTTTAAAATCGATTTTGCCCTATAATTTACTTTAATACAAAATCAATTAAAATTTATTTTTTCATAGTTACATAAATTCAGTAGGTTCCATTATAGCAGAAAATTTGTACTGACTGATGACTAAACACATAATGAGAGAAAGTACTAGGATTTATTGTTTTTGTTATAACTTTTCTTATTGAATATTTATTGTAAACAAACGATGCTATTCTCTCGGGTCCAATGTCACTAACTAGTCTAGTTAGGATACGAACAATTTCCATTTCAATATTAAATATTCAAAATTTGAATTTTTTCGTGCTAAAGTCGCTGTTTGGTCCACTGAGTAACGGGGTAACGTGTCTTAAAACAATCACGTTAAAACGTCACAGCATTTTGATACAAACTAAAATCTGAAACTAAACGAAAAGCGGTAACAACGAGCCCGCTTAAAAAGTTCAAATTTTAAATAAAGGTTGTCTTAAAGTTACCATAGTGTCCAAAAAATACAATACGAAAAGAACCTAACTTTAACAATAAGTTTTTGCCATCTTTTAGTCAATAAAAAAATGTAGTAAGCAATAATTCACAAAAAAGTCAAAATAAATACTAAAAATGGCATAATATTTGCCATAATAAGATATAATATCTGTCATAATAAGAAAAAAATTCTGGAATCAATTTTGTAAAGAACAATAATAATTATAAAAACCGATTTTAATAAAACTAATCTTCTAACTTCAAAAATTGTTAAAGTTCATTAATAATTTTCTTTTATTGTCCAGCGCTAAGGTAAAGCATTCCAATTTCGCTTTTTTACTTTACGAATGACCACTTCAATATTAATAATTTTAATGATATGTGAAAAGTTCAATTTATATAATTTTCTTCTTTCTTTATGACCCACGTAGATACATATTCGCTTTGATCATGAGTTGGACTTGTAGAAAATATACAAAGCATGAGGCTGTGATAGTTCCGTCCATCGACAGTTTCAATATCATCGATTGTATAGATACTTCATCTTTCTTTAAATTTCAATAAGGAAAAAGCAGGGAAATCCCATAATTCTATTTTCTAATTTATTTTTTAAAAATTTATAATTTTTTATTTGGTCTTCTAAGCAATGAAAAATGGACAAATATAAACTATGAAAGAATTTGATATTTAACTACAGCAGAAATATTTTCACAGATTAAAAACAAATTCTGGAAATAAGAATAGTAATATATATGTATAATAAACCGCTGGAAAGCTAGAGATTTTAGTAAAATTAATATCCAACATATAAAGTTCTAGAAGGTAATGGAGAGTGACGAAAAATGTTTAAACTTAAGTGATTGTTGTAAATAATAATTTATACTTTTATATTATATAATGGAAGCTAAATGTATCCATGAAAACTAAATTAAATTTCCTTGAAAACTAAATAAAGACTTTTAACATTTATTTCAAATAAGGAGGTAAGTGAAAGCTGTGTTATGCGCGCACCAGATTTTTAAAAATTTTATTCTGGTGATTCGCTGATATACATATTCTTTATATGGGTCTTTTTGACATAGAGGTTTTGTACCAATTCTGAGATAAAGTGGTAAGAAATAATCTATATAAAGGTCCAATGCCGGAATCCCTTCAAACATCAAAGACCAATGAGTTTTATCAGTGCCAGCGGATGATATGATAAGAGAAAAAGCTGAAGGAAAGAGATTGAACATCAAAGTCGGACTAAGTGATGGTTGTTACGATTTATTTTTAAATATAGCTCGATGTATAAAATAAAGTACAGTCTTTTTATTTGACAATTGTTGCATAGGAGATCTTAATATACCTACGTGTATATATATATATATATATATATATATATATATATATATGTGTGTGTGTGTGTGTGTGTATGTGTGTGTGTATGTATGTATATATATATATATATATATATATATATATATATATATATATATATATATATATATATATATATATATATATACAAAAATGCTTCTATTCTGTATATCTGTAAGTCTTCTCCTCTTTCCAGAGATGTTTGTACTATTTGAGATGCCTAATGTTGTAGTACTGTGAATTGTATCATTATATTCCTGAACACATAATTGAATTTTTCTCTTAGAGTAATAAATTCCAAGCTACAGACTCATATATATAGTAAGTAGTAGTCAGCCTCAGTTTTTGTCAATGTTGGAAAAAGTCCCCGTTTTTTTACCGTGGTTTTCGGCCACACCACATGACCGAGTTATTATGCTGTGGTACTCATTTGACGGAGGATTTAATGTTCTTTAGTTTATTACAGCATAACTTTTTTATTAAATGCACCGTTCAGGAATTACAGGTGAGAAAACAAAAAAAGACCTAAAATTTCAAGGTTTTTTGGCTGACAAAAGTTTAACCGAGGTCACCCGAGTTAGCATTTTTGCTTTTTTCATGTTTGTGCCCATATAAACAAGATAAAAAATAAAAGCTTCTACCCCACCTTTTGTATCATACAAACCTTGTAATGAGTAGCCTATACATTCTTAAGGAAAAACTTTACAAAAGAAGTTTTTAGCTTTTGAACTATACAATTGGTTCTATAAAGCTATACAATTTTAAATGGTGATTGTACAATCCTCTGATCTTTTAACAACTTCTGTTTCCAATTTGTATCATTCCGAGACTTTTTTCTTGATGAAGTCGTATTTACTTCAGGATGATTTTCCATGATTAAACAAAATATATTTAACACAATAACGTAATATTAACTTTTCCTACAGTTCATTGTTACTTTCTTACGTAGCGCTCCAAGCGATTTTGAGAAACAGTGGTTTATCTCTTTATGGAACTCAACCCAAACTTTGAAGGCAAAATTGTACGTTTTTAGATTTTGTACGTTTTGAGAGGTTAAAGATGAGCCACCTTATATTGGACGGCTAACAGAGTGGGTTAAAAATATCAAAAATGACAAAAAATGGATTTATCCCTTTTTGCATTTTCACGGCTCATTTATAGTATGAATATTAAGTTTTGTTGCATATACGAGATCTATAAAGTGGGTACAATAAGTTTTTATAAAATTGAAAATCAGGAGATACTATGTATGATTAAATGAATAATACTCTTCAAAGTAAAGTCCATTGTTTTCAACTATTTGGACCAATCTTTATGCTAATAATTGGATTTGATGCCCTTACCACTCTTTTGGTTTTGAGGAAACGAACTCTTCACAGCCAATTTTTATGTCCTCGTAATTATCAAAGATCCAACCTTTTAAAAAATGAGCCATTGATCTAAACATACCAATATCTGATGGTGCAATATCTGGGCTATAATACGCAGGATGAATCAAAATTCCTTTACTCCTTCCGATAATTTTTCATTGGTCAAACGAGAACAATGTGCAGGTGCATTGTCGTGTTGCAAAATGACTTGGTTCCTATTGACATACTTTACACTAAAAACTGCATAAACTCGGTCTAACTGCCACAGTAAAGGTTTGAGTCCCTACTACAGCTGATAAATCAGGAGCAGTTGCATGTGGGTCCTGGTTCACACATTCAAGAAGAACGTCATCATCAACGACCGATGGACCATCTGATCTGGGTTTTGCGGCAGTATTTCGATGGATAACTGACTCTCCTTCTATGGCACAAATTTCTTCGGCGGCTGCCTTTGCGCTTAAACCTTTTTTCCAGTAATATCTCAAAAGACCGCGAATCATGATTTTTTCTCCTTACATTGCACATGCGTTTTAAAAATGTAAATGACCCCATTAAGCCCACCCAAGTCACAAGGAATTAAAGTATTAGTCAAAGTAAACATTGACATAAATAGTAAAACAAAAAAGTTCTTATAGGATAATTATGAGAGTTGGAATTAAGAGTTGTGTTCATACACAAGGACTTTTGTAACTACATAGTATGTATGTGTGTGTGTGTATATATATATATATATATATATATATATATATATATATATATATATATATATATATACATCGGTTGCTCCAGAAATGTGGTTGGTATTTGAACATTTATTCATACACATTATTATTTTTTTAGTTTGAGAATTAAGTTGTTTTTTTTGTTTTTTTTAACAACAAAACAAATCAAGTTTTTGGTGTCTAGTATTCTTTGTGCCTCCGTATGTCCTAAAGGGCGTCCAATGAAATACCAATCAAATGTCAATACTTTGTAACAGTTATTTACTTAATGTTTCAACCTCTGTGATCAACTCATTTTTGAAAGCAAAAATTAAGTGAAATAATTATTGATGTAAACGTAACGGACATTATATTTATAACGGTGAACATGAAACGAATCAATGCTCACACGCACACACACGGTTACCTTCTATTGCCAGAATGTATGTATGATATTTAAAAGAATGCCTACAATCCTTTATGTATGTGAACATTGTTTTGTTGCACGTAATAAGATAATGAAAGAGGACTTAACACTTTCCAGACATATAAAGCCCATGCTGAACTGGCAACAAGATGGCCATCGAAACTTGGACGGGAAGTTAGTTCCCACCATGTCACTTTAGATATCATATGGGTTGTGTGGATGGTCACAATCCCTATCCAGCTCCACCCACCTTTACAATCCTCCTCGAAGGTTGAAACGGCAGTGGCCCCGAGACGTATTGTAAATATGTAAATTGGACTTCTGGCAATGGTCAGATTCTGGACTAAAGCTATGTGCGTCTGTGTCTGTAGCGCCCTCGCTGAATCTCCACTGGTTTTCAATACTGTGACGCGATTGAGAGAGAAACGCTGTAGACCTGTTAATCTAAACCATTCGGGCACTGCGGTTGGAAAGCTGGAAATGGTTTTAATCTGTCCATTAGACGTCAGATAATAGTAACCTAAGTTTGCACCATTCTAAGTGGTGAGCCAAGGCGAGGGAGTGGGGGAAATCCTCAAAATTTGTACTTTTTCAGTGTTAGTCTATAACATTTAAACGGCGCACCCTAGCGAATATTGTATTCTTTTGTAAATTAAAGAACATTAAATTTTTCGTAAAATGAATACCTCAAACGTTGGATTCGGTTTGTCAGAAGAATCAAAATTGAAAATCGAAAAACATCTGGACACCAGTTGAGACCAGAAAGAGTTCTGGAAATTTGTTCATTTATGTTTTGTAGGGTAGTTATTACAAATTTCAACTTTGTTACCTCGAATTTTTCCTAAAAGTATAACAAAAAAAGCAAAACAATTTTTTTTTTATTTTTTGCCCATAGCTGGAAACCATGCATTATTCGATACATTTTAATATTTATTTCATACCAAATTAAAGAAGAGTGAATTATCTACAATTTCGGTTCTAAAGATTTTTTTGTTTGATTTCTCCGTTTTGAAGCGAACGCGAGTTGAAATTTTTAGGCGGAAAATCTAAATTAATCTTTGAGCAAGAGCTCTTCTTGGAGGAAAGTTTTGAAGAGGTTCTTAAAATATGATCATTTATGTTTTTTAAGGTACTGATTACAAATTTCAACTTTGTTACCTCGAATTTTTCCTAAAAGTATAACAAAAAAAGCAAAACAATTTTTTTTTTATTTTTTGCCCATAGCTGGAAACCATGCATTATTCGATACATTTTAATATTTATTTCATACCAAATTAAAGAAGAGTGAATTATCTACAATTTCGGTTCTAAAGATTTTTTTGTTTGATTTCTCCGTTTTGAAGCGAACGCGAGTTGAAATTTTTAGGCGGAAAATCTAAATTAATCTTTGAGCAAGAGCTCTTCTTGGAGGAAAGTTTTGAAGAGGTTCTTAAAATATGATCATTTATGTTTTTTAAGGTACTGATTACAAATTTCAACTTTGTTACCTCGAATTTTTCCTAAAAGTATAACAAAAAAAGCAAAACAATTTTTTTTTTATTTTTTGCCCATAGCTGGAAACCATGCATTATTCGATACATTTTAATATTTATTTCATACCAAATTAAAGAAGAGTGAATTATCTACAATTTCGGTTCTAAAGATTTTTTTGTTTGATTTCTCCGTTTTGAAGCGAACGCGAGTTGAAATTTTTAGGCGGAAAATCTAAATTAATCTTTGAGCAAGAGCTCTTCTTGGAGGAAAGTTTTGAAGAGGTTCTTAAAATATGATCATTTATGTTTTTTAAGGTACTGATTACAAATTTCAACTTTGACATCTATTTTTCCTAAAATAAAAAAAAAAATAAAAAAAAAAAAAAAAAAAAAGGACAACAAATTAATTTTGGCATTACGCCTGATAATTTCGGACTGCGCTCAATTAAAAACAGAGCAACCTCTGAATAAAAATTGTAGGTAATTTACTCTTATTTAATTTAGTACAAAAATAAATATTTGAGTTTATTCTATTAATATATGGTTTTCGAAAAATAAGCAAAAAAAAAATATTTTTTTTAATTCAAAAAAAAATTCGTAGTAACAAAGTTGAAATTCATAATCAGTACCCTAAAAATATAAATAAACCAATTTGCAGGACTTCCCCAAAACTTTCATATGAGAGCTCTTGCTCAATGATTAACTTAGACATTCCGCCGGATAATGTCGAATCGCGTTCGCTTCAAAACGGAGCGTCCAAACAAAAAAAATCTTAACAACCGAAATTGTAGGAAATTTACTCTTCTTTAATTTGGTATAAAATAAATATTAAAATTTATTCGAATAATGCATTGTTTCTAGCTTTGGGGAAAAAACAACACAAAAAAAAATTTATTTTGCTATTTTGTATACTTTCGAGAAAAATTCGAGGCAACCAAGTTAAAATTCGTAATAAACACTCTAAAAAACATAAATGAACAAATTTTTAGAACTTCGCCAAAATTTTCCTCTCAGGTCCCTTTCTGGTTTTAACTGGGTCCAGATGTTTTTCGATTTCTTTTAAAAAAAATTTTAAGATTTTCTTTTAAAAAGAAATTTTAAGATTTTCTTTTAAAAAGAAATTTTAATTCTTCTGTCAAACCGAATCCAACGTTTGAGGTACACATTTTACGCAAAATTTAATGTTCTTTAATTTATTATGGAATAAAAGTTTCGCTAGGGTGCGTCCTTCAAATGTTTTAGGCCAAAAACTGAAAACAAGTTCGAAAATTTGGGGGTTGTCCCCGCCCTCCTCCCCCCCACCACCTTGGCTTACCACTTATAACGGGACAAACTTAGGTTACTATTGTATGACGTCTAATTAGCAGATTAAAACCATTTGCAGCTTTCCAACACTTACTTCCTTCCGGGTTTCCAGATTAACTGGCCTAGGGGGATATCCGGGAGTACTGCTTTTTCACCCATCAGTGGAGGTACAAGTCTGCCTCAGGGTTCCCCAGATTGATTTTAAATAGTGTATATAAGGATGCCTGCGTTTAAGATGTTTATGTTTAATTTTATTTGATTTATTTATTTTTTATTTTATTTTTTCGAAATCGGCCATCTCAGGACCACGCCAATCATTTCGTCTTCCTCTTTTCCTTTCTCTCCCTCCACACCTCCTTCATCCTCTAGGAGTGCTGGGTCTTCCTCTCCGACCACTTCTTTCCACCATTCTTTCCTCACTGCAGGGACTCTCATTTTGTTAACCTGATTCTGGAATCGAAACCTGTCCAAACAATCCTCGTTTGTGATCCCCAGTTTTGCCATTTCAACCTTAATCTGCTCAGAGTAACACATTATTTTTTTGAAGCCAAGTTTATTTAATCTATTCATGTCCATCCTGACCATATGTCCGAAAAATTTCAACCTTCTTTTTCGCATCGCTGTTTCTATATCTTCCTCCCTTTTGTACAATTCCCGATTATCCCTTAGTCTGTAACCTCCCTCTACTTTCTTTGGCCCATATATATTTCTCAAGATTTTCCTTCCTGTTTTCAATAACCACTCCATATTTGTGAACCCTATTGTTTCAGCCACGTACAATATCACCGGTTTTGCTTCATGCAGGTTATTATTATTATTTGTTTTTCTTATTTTACTATTTAATTTTCTGTAAATATGGTGAGAATGAACTTTTGAAACATTATTAACATTGTCCTTTATTAAGACAGGATGTAATATTACTTAATAAAAGTATTTTTTTTTTTTAAATCGATTTAAAAGTTTACAACGTTACGTGACACTTTCCCTATCCTTACGATATCGAGAAACAAGACACGACATTACGTCAAGCAATACCCTTTGAGGAACGACTTGCAACATGTCTCAGGTGAGAATAAAAAATAAAATATAATAACTGACCACAAGTTTAATATTATTAAATAGAAAACCCTTTGGAGAACCCTCCACAAAAATAGCTATATCTAATTAGTATAAAAATTTAGATTTTTATAGTTAGGATAGGAACGAATATTGCCGAGTACAGTCTAAGATGCCAGAACCCAACAAGTTCCAAAGCAGTAGAGAGGCACGCCGCGGTTCTTCAATAAACAGTTTGGCACTTTTTCGAAAACATTAAACGCCTCTCTACCAACCTAGAGGAAAAATCCTTCAGATTAGAATTTTAGTTTATTTTATTGTTTTCCTCAAAAAATGACTCTTCTAATTTTTCAATTCAAATATTATATTAACTGTTTATTGCCAAATGTTCGCTCTAAGAAATAAACCATAATATTTTTTCTAGCTCGTAAGAGTTTGAGAAATATGATTCTGAATAAAAATAGTTATTTCGTTTTAAATAAATTTTGTTTGAGGGCGGTTGTTGAGCACTCCAGTCCAGCTACCTAGTGGACGACTTCCTTAAAGGTCATTATGCTTCAAAATCTGGACGAAAGAAAGAGGGCGGATCACTCTCTGGCAACCCTTACTTTTCTAACTTTTATTTCACTTGTATTTTCTAGATGCTCTCCTATTTACGAGTTCAAACTACACTTGTAAATTTCATGCATATTTATCGCATAAATTAGGTAATTGTTAAGTATGGCAGCTTCCTTCCATATTAAGAAAAATTAGATAAGAAGTAAAGATAAAACTTTAAGCTAATTGTTTATAATGCACATAGAGCAATGAAAGTAATTGAAAAACATAAATTTTCTACGAGTTATCATTAATTAAATAGAACACTACTTAATTGTCACTAGATAAATTAAAGAAAAACATCACAATTAAATTATTTACATTGATTAGTTAACACACAATTTTTACTCACTATGTTTATATTTGCTTAAATTTTATTACAGGGTTGATAATAAATAAGATAATATTTAAATATGTTTTTTAAAAGAATCCGAACTATTCAATAAGATTTTATTATTACATTATTGCACACATATCAAACCAATTATAACTTTATGCTTCCTATAACACTAAAAACGGTTAATTGAGAAATTCCAGAATATAACTAACCAGTTATACTAACGCATTTACCATAATTTTCCATTCCTAAATTCATTAAAACTTATCCAAATTGTAGATTTTCCGTCATTTATTTGAAATATTTTATATTTCAACAAATAAATAAATAGTATACCATTGAATTTTTCATAATACTCCTTTTTATTATTTGAGTTCCTGGAATAAGTTTATTCGTTTATTTATTTTTTAATTAGAAGTTTAACAATTTTTTTTTAGTATTAAACTTATAATATTCACACCTTGTCCATTATTTCAATCTTTTTTTTCTTCCATGTTTTAAATTCGATTGTGCTCACTGAGTATGAATTCTTTTTTTATTCACTCTTCTATTTCGGATATTAGAGTTCAAAAGAAATTTTGTCAGAGAAAGGTTTTGGTAATTTTATTCGCTGTTCAATGAGTTGATGACTTGCTTTTTTGTGAAGAAAAAAAAATATATATGTATATAATATATATATATATATATATATATATATATATATATATATATATATATATATATATATATATATATATATATATATGATAAGTAGTGTATGTAAATAATTAGTGTAAATAAACAATGTAAGACTATATAAACCCTTGCAAAAGATAAATAAAGTCAGTATTATCCAAGCATCCGTGTTGTTCACTTCGTGCCTTATTCTTTCTTTTTTTTACGTTTTAATTTCTCAAGTATTTTAACTGGTGCCGAAAGCCGGGAAAAAGTAAGTGCACGTTATTAACGGTCGCGAAAAAAAAAAAAAAAGAAGAGAGAAAAGAATTTTTTTAAAATCTCATGGTTTTGCGACCAAGTCAGTTAGACAACGTAGTCAGTCAACTTCACGGTACGCCCGCAAACAGTCAAGGTCAAACAATGGATCCTTCAGGTCAACCTATGGACCAGAATAGTGGCTCAGGCGCTAATCCAGGGATTGTGCAGGTAGTTAACAATGATCCTCAATTAATGCAATTAGAATGGGCGAGAGTGAAAACGGCTACTGCCACATATCTGAAAAACACCGTCTCAGAGCTGGAGAGATTCGGCGGAGAACTAGGGCACCTTAATCACTTCCTGAAGAGAGGCAACCAGATCCACAACCTGATCGAGGCAAGGATCACGGCTGGGTGGGTAGATCTTTTGGACGCCACCGAACTGAGAGCATCTTTAGTAGGAAGAGTCAGAAGGAATGTACTCAACGCTATACAAGCGGATGAGTTAACTTCATGGGAAGAGGTTACCAGAAGACTAAAAAAGGCGTACGGAGGAGGGCGTTGGACACCAGAAGAAGACGTTTATCGTCTCTTCACTGAAAGCAGACGATCCGGGCAGTCGGATTATAGCTTCGCAGAAATTATGTTGAATCAGTTCACGGCAATCTCGGAAAAGTTGATTGAAACCGTAGGACAGGCCGAGGCGGCCCAACAGCTGTCGATCTATGAGAAGGTACTAAAAGTACAACTAGGAAGAAACCTAAAGGCCAGAGAAAAACTAGCTTCCGAAAAGTCTTTTGTCGAGTGTGTCCGTGACGTAATGGGCAAGGGTGCCAGAGAGGAAGAAGAAGCTGACGAACTACAGTGGCGACAAGTGCCGTTCAGGAACAGGAGGAGCAGTAATAGAGACCGAAATAGAGAACGGTTCGACCCCAGGCCTCATCCGTCATACCCGTCAAGGGTTGAACACCGAAGGAGTCCTAGAGATAGTAAAGATGTGCAGAGAGGCTCTAAACCTCGAGGGCCTCGAAGAGAAGAAGGCCGTAGATGCTACGAATGCAACCGCTCAGGGCACATCGCAGCTAATTGTCCCGCAGTTAAATGCTTCGAATGTGGCGACAAAGGTCACGTTGCTAGAGCGTGTCCCTGGATGTTCAGGCGGAACCCAGCCCCAGAACCGATGGAGGTAAACACACATAGAACAAGACGACATAGGGACTCGTCAACGTCAAGTTCTGAAGACCACTCCGAGAAGAGTTCTTCAGATGAAGAAGACGAACGGAGGCCCAGCTGGGCGAGGATAGCGGGAAGATCAAGCTTGCAGTCAAATCGGAAAAACAAACCCAAAAAGTCAGGCGCAGAAAAGGAAACTGCTATCTGAGGAGGCGAGGGCAACCCAGGCAGAGTAGAGTCAGTAAATAGTGTTTGTGGAGTGTGGGAGAGGTTGCCCATAGTGCAGGGGTGCAGCGACGGATTTAGGGCGCTAATTGATACTGGGAGCACCAGTACCTTGGTCAGTAGAGGGGTGTTGAAGGAGCTGGACAAAGGCTTCGCACTTAAGGTATGTAAATGTTCTGTTATCACGCTGAGCGGTCCTTGTAAAGTGTTGGGAGAGTATATATGGGATCTGGAAAATCTCACTGGGGTGAAAATGAGCGCGGTCGTACACGTATTAGAAAAGTTGACTAATCAATACGACATTTTAATTGGGTGCGATGTTTTGGATAAGGTCGGGTTCCAGATGCAGGGCAGTCAGGGAAGTTGGTTAATGACCTTGGGGTCGAAATCATATCACCGGGAATTTAAAACGACGGGAAAGGAACTTCGTGTAGAGATGGTGCGTACAGAGTTACCAAGGGCGGAAGCATTATTATCCGAATACACAGATATATTTTATAAGGAGGGCTGCCCACTACCGGCCACCGGGATGACTAGACATGAAATAACACTTAAAGAAAATAAAATTTCCTATACGAAAGGCCGGAGATATCCCCAGTCAATGACGTCGATTATTAATGATCAAATTGGTGACCTCCTTCGTCAAGGGATCATACGTCATAGCACGTCACCATTTAGCAGTCCTTTGTGGGTCGTGGAAAAAAAGAGGTTGAACCCACAAGCAGACCCCTCTTACCGACTGGTAATTGACTACAGGAAACTAAACGAGAATACCGTAGAGGAGAGGTATCCTCTCCCTAGACTCGAAGATATGTTAGATCGTCTGGCGGGAGCTCGTATTTTTTCTACACTCGACCTAAAATCCGGGTACCATCAAGTGCGGATGCGAGAGGAGGATATCGAAAAAACGGCATTCACCTTCGGCAGAGGACATCACGAATTCACCCGAATGCCGTTTGGGCTAAGAAACGCGCCTCTTACGTTCCAGCGCCTGATGGATGAGTTCCTCCGTGGGCTAGGGGAAGAGTATTGTCAGATATACATGGACGATCTTATCGTCTTTAGCTCATCTCCATCGCGCCATGTAGCTCACCTCAAGGATGTCTTTGAGCGCATCCGGAAATTCGGGCTTAAATTATCGGAAGAGAAGTCCCAGTTCTTTCGTACAGAGATAAAATTTTTGGGTCACCTTATCTCGGAACGGGGAGTCAAACCAGACCCAGCCAGAGTCGAAGCCATCTCCCGCGTTTTACCACCCGCTAATCAAAAAGAGCTTAAGAGTTTCCTCGGAATGGTGAATTATTATCGAAAATTCCTACCGAACGCAGCTGATATAATCGCACCACTTACGCAACTGTTGAAGAAGGGTCGGTCATTCCTTTTTACCGATGAGCATATGATGAGCTTCCATAGGTGCAAGGAAGCCCTTATTGCGGAACCAGTGCTTGCATTCCCAAATTTTCAAACGAAATTCGTAGTGACGACCGACGCTAGCGAAAGGGCGCTCGGGGCGGTATTATCGCAGGAATCCGATATCGGGGATAGGCCGGTAGCTTTTGCGAGCAGACAACTATCCGACGCAGAGTCAAGGTATAGTGCGCTCGAACGGGAACTTTTAGCTATCGTCTGGGCAATTGACCACTTTCGGCCTTATGTATATGGGAGGCGGTTTACGCTCCGTACAGATCACAAACCGCTATTATGGACGGACGGACTAAAGGAATCGTCAGCCAGAATCGGACGGTGGAAAGAAAAACTACGCGCGTACAGCTTCGATATCGTACATCAAAAAGGATCACAAAATGTCGTTGCGGACTGGTTGTCTCGGGTCCTGTATACGAATCCGCTTCAGCAAGCGGGTCCCTCCGGAGACACTGCCGGGGAAGAGACGTTGCGTGATGAGGAGGATACAGTAGATGCGGATGAGATTCCCGAGGAAATTCGACATACCCCCCTCAACGAGATGGACACCATAGTGAACCGACACACGCGCCAGGTCATCTGGAAAACCCGTACGGAAGGAATGTCGCGAACGGAATACACGAAGTATGGTCGCCACAGTATTATAACCGTTTGGACAGTTCCCTCAGTGCCACCGGCGGATATCGTCCGCATTCTTAACATGAGTACTAAACCGGGCAAGACATATTACCTTTATGTAGGAAATAAAACGGTTCTAGACCGAATCAAGCATCTATTAGAAACAGAGCGCGTAGGAGCTGATAGGAACTTAATATTATGCTCAAAAATGGTAGAAACTGTTAAGGAACCAGACCGGCAAAAAGACTTAGTTAAGGCTTATCACGAAGGGAAAACCAATCATCGAGGGGTACCAGAAACTCTCGCCGCGTTGAGCCGCAGGTATTACTGGCACCACATGCGCCGAACGATCCGGGAGGTGCTGCAAAATTGTACAATATGCCACCGGGCGAAGTACGATAGACACCCCATCAATGTCCATCCTGAAGTGTCACATACCCCGAATTCGCCACTGTTAGAGGTACAGGTAGACATTTTTACTTGGGAAGGCTCGCAATGGCTTACTATTCTTGACAACTTTAGCAAGCTAGCCATGGCTTACCCGTTATCGAACAAAACAGCTGACGCCGTTTGGGAGGGTATGCTCAGTTGGATATCATGCTACGGAGTACCGCACAACATTACGTCGGATGGTGGGAGGGAATTCAAGAACGCTCGTACAACTACGGAATGTTCAGACTTAAATATAAAATGGCATTTTAACTCTCCCGGTAACCCACAAGGACGAGGTGCTATCGAACGTCTCCATAATACATTAGGGGAACACCTTCGGTTATTTCAGTTACATAAGGGATTAGGAGCCACCGCAGCATGGCCTAGGGCAGTAGTGGCTTACAACAACACAATACATTCCGCTACAGGTTTTACACCGGTGGAAGTGGTATTCGGTCATCCGTTACGAAATAGGGGAGATATCCTTACTACCGCGTACACACATCTGCGAGATGCAGTAACCCACAAACGGAGACAGTTAGCTGAGATCTCACAAAGGGTGTATACTAGGCTCACAAAAGAAAAAATTTCGAGGGCAAATCGGGAGTGCGTAGCGGTACCGGATGAATCTCACAGAATCTCATTAGGTATGACGGTATATTGCCGACCACCGTCCAGCCGTCGAAAAGGGGATCAGCGCTTTGAAGGACCTTTCAGAGTGGTAGCGCTACGAGAGCATAACATAGTTTCTATCCAGGAGATGACAGGTGCACAGAGGATAAGACACACCCACATCCGGCACCTTCGCATCCCTCTTAATCCAGGCAATTCGGAAGTGTAAATAACAAAATTATCTTTTCTTGATGCCGTTGTCCTTTTAGTATAAGTAGTTCTATCACTAAGTAGAGAATTACATTAATTGTCAAACCATTGTGAAAATTCTGGTGTATTTGTATATATGATGTACATACAAGGTTTTATTGTTTAGTTGTAAAGTTAGAGAATAGTTTAGTTGTTTAGTATGTGTTAGTTTTGTTGTCAAAAAGTTATTTTATTTTGTCTTTAGTTTTACCCAGAGTTCACTTTGTGAACTGGGGCGGAGGTGATAAGTAGTGTGTGTAAATAATTAGTGTAAATAAACAATGTAAGACTATATAAACCCTTGCAAAAGATAAATAAAGTCAGTATTATCCAAGCATCCGTGTTGTTCACTTCGTGCCTTATTCTTTCTTTTTTTTACGTTTTAATTTCTCAAGTATTTTAACTTATATATATATATATATATATATATATATATATATATATATATATATATATATATATATATATATATATATGTATGTATGTATATTACAATAGCCGTTCCTTCCCGGCTTCACTCGGGATAAGAACTAATATTATTATAAACTTATTATGTATATATTATATTATACGGAGGATCGTTTTATTCATTTATCCATTAAAAATAAATAGAAGCTGTCACCCCATACTGAGGAGCGTCAGGAAAATAAAAATAAACCGAATAGAAATAAAAAGTTTCAAATAAGCCTGGACGTCCACTGGTACCGATTTCACCCGGCATCCCGAAGAGGAACCGAACGAGCGACAGTTAATTGCCAGTTTGCCTAGTGCAACGAGCTTATTTAAAAAATAATCGAAATTGATATGGAGGACTTTTGCAATTGGAAATATAACATCGCAATTGAAAATATTATAGAATTTCAATATAAATTTACAATTGAAAATTAAGATTTTTTTTTTCTCTGCCCATAAACAGCTTTATTTTAAATGTCAAGTATAATATACTTTATTTTAAGCTTTAATTATTATGATAAAAGTGGATTTATTAACGTATTGAAGCTGTATGGACCGGTGATTAAACCGTATAACACGACCCACTGGAAAACATAGCCAATTAAAAAAAACAATAGAAGGGGCAACGAAATCAGAAGGTTTATTATTTTCTCTTTTAATTTAGTCCTATGGGTTTTCATTTACACTGCAATACAGACAAAACAATTGGAAGAGCTTAAGCTCGTAAATGCACGACTTTAGTGAACCGTAAAGGAATAACCTTTTTCCAGCACAGAGCAGAGTACTTAACTTTGGATATGACAACTGAAAATTCTAGAAGTTGATGGAATCGGGTTCCTGCCTCACCCTCTTCAATCTCCTACCCCCTGATTATCATTTATTCGGATCGATGCCTCATTTTCTTCCAGGAAGGAGTTTCTACAATTTAGATGAAGTTGGTGCTAATGCTCTCTACTTTTAAATTGAAAGAGTGCTACCGAATCCACTGACTCTTATTTCGAATTTAGTACTTTATGATGACTTACATGAAATCCACTTTTAAAACCAATTATTATTTAAACTCTTGAACAAAACTCATTATGGAACATATTTTAATGGAGTATAACTTATTACAATGAATGATTTAAATTATATTCAGAAAAGCCGACATTATAACACTTTTATAATTTATTATTAATAATGCATGAATTTGTGTTGAAATCAGCTTTTTATGCTTAAAGTCTGGTGTTATAGAGCATGCGAAGATCGCAAAAAGAACGAGAAAAAATGTTCAGTAAAGAAGTTTTAGGCAAGTCCAAATCATTTTACGACTGTAATTCCCCTTAATCGGAAGCCACTTTGGCAGTTTTGGTCTGTAGATAAACTGTATAATTTAAAATTTATGTTTTGAATTTTAATCCAGTAGGTTATAAAAGATTAAAAGGGTCTTTTATCCTTAACACTTTATTTTTTTTTATTCAGAAGACATTTCGGACATTCTTAGCTAGTTTCTAATCTAAAATATACTTTTTACTTATTATTACAAAATCACATTAAATTATTCTCGACGAAAATTACAGAAAGGTAGAAAGCACTTGATGATATTTGATCTATGTGTATACATTTAATTTATCACGCTATCAATTACCTACTCGCCTCTCAAGCCATTGTCTATACTTTTAATTAGTGAAATAAACAATAGGCAAATCCCAATTTGCAGTGATTCATATTCAGCCCTTAAGGCGATTCAAAATTTTCAATTTTCCAGAAACAGCTTAGTATTCTCCATTAAAACACTAATTAACAAAACCGACAAAATAATAAAGTTCCTTTGGGTCCCGAGCCATGTAGGTATAATAGGTAACAAACTGGCTGACACAAGCGCCAAAGAAGCAAGTATCATGCATCCTACACCAAATACCAACACGGTGCTGCAAGATTTTTATACGACAGTTTTGAACCTTTGCAAAGAAGCCTGGCGCTACTCCTGGTCCAGGGTTCCTAGCAATAACAAGTTGAAGCAGATCTACGAAGATTCTCGACCGTTGCCACACGTAGTAGGGAACCGATGAGAACAAACCATTATTACCCGCCTCAGGATCGGACACACCAGACTGACCCATGGACACCTTCTCGAAGGGAAACCACCACCAAGATGTCTCAGCTGCGGCGGTTTGCTTACCCTAGAACACATTCTAGTACATTGTTCGCGCTTCTCTCCTTCAAGAACATCGCGGGGTCTCCAGGACTACCGCACAGCTTTACAACCCGAAAATTGGAAGAATCTTTTTCAGTTTACATACCATATATATTTGTATAATAAGAAAAATAATCAATATATTTCGTTTTTTGAATTACAAATAATATATTTATTAACAAAGTTTCATTACTTACAGGGGGAGGGGGAGGGGGGGATACAAAGTGAATTGGTCACAACAGTCGATTTTAAACAATATTTCTTTGAAATTCTATATTTAAAAATATAGGGCGTTCTTACCAACGGGCCCTTGGAGCCGAGAAAAAATGTATGAAACATTTAAAAAACGTTTTTTTATAATTGTTTTGTCTTCATCTACAATAAGCATATGCACATTTTTTTTTTTAATTTTTTTTTTAGTAAAGTAAGAAAAAGGTTTATGACGGATTTTAACTAGGGGATTTTAAATTCGCTAGAAGGTTTTTAACGAGCTAAGACTACTGAAAAGTCCAAAACCCATGTAGTCGCTTCAGGTAAAGTAGGTCAAACAAATATAATATTTAACAAGTTCATATCTGTTTTTAGCATCTCGAAAAATCTTAAATATAACTTTCCAAAGAAATCAAAAAATACATTTTTTTTTAAGTCCCTAATTTCCCCCTACTATTTAATCACAATTGTTTCTAGAAATCATGAAAATCTTTCATAGCTCCTAGGGAACTCAGCCAATCAACTTCAAATTATCTCGGTACCAAAAGAACGTAAAACATGCAAAATAGTACAAATCGATATATAAGACAATTTATGATTGTTTAAATATTTTTAAGTGGCTCGTTATTGCCTTTAAACTTTATTGTTTTTATCAAAAAGAAGGAAAATTCGTTTTTCCAACGGTGCCAATTTGAATTTGGATAAAGTATGAACGATTAATTAAGTTTTTAAGTTTACCTAAGGAAAAATGCAAACAAATTAACTGTTACCGGTAAGAAAGAAAAATTGCAATTTCTTGTTTTTGTTGGAGATTTGTATAATCGGATTTTTGGGGGTCCTGAATCCGAATACGAAGTTAATTTTATATTTCAAAATTATTATAACCTACTTTATTTATTTTTTTTCTCTCGATTTTATAGCAATTTTGGTGTTACGTTCATTTTCTGTCTATTTTTTTTACTTTAATGTTCTTTTTTTTTACAAAACATTATCCCATTTTCCTTACAAATATACATTATCTCATATGTACTAATTTGAAATTATTAAATGAGTAGGTAAGAAGTTAATTATTATTTTTTTTTAATAACTGCTGTAACGGCATCAAACCTGAAAGCAAAAACAAAACTTTTATGCTTCTTAAGGTCCTTTACGCTTACGCTAAAGGGAGTACCATGCTTATGCTTTTTGAAATATTGCGTATCGCGTAGAATATTTGTCCCGAAAAGAATTGAAGAAAGTTGGATTAGACACGAATTATGAAAAACATAACCAGTCATGAATTGGAGTTTAAATTCCCGAGGAGTGCACGTTAATGGGAAGACTTTGCTGTTGTTGGAAATAATTAAATTCAAGGTCTGATGTTGTTGCTTCAGGTTTTGGTGGAATTGAATGGAAAGAGTTATGCTGTCAATGATTGTTGCTGGTTAAGGACTCGATAAGTCTAATTGCTATTGTTAAAATTTAAATCTTTTCCGGACAAGAACAAAGCGATTTCGTTAATTTATGAAGAATTATTAATATTCTTAACCATTTTTGTGTGAATTTAATTGTAATTACTTTAAAATATATTTGCAAAAAATCTGGTACGCTCAACACACAACTTTCACTTACCTCCTTACTTGAAATAAATTTTAAATTTTCCTATTTAGTTTCCATGGAAATTCCATTTAGTTTCCATGGAAACATTTGTTTTCCATTATGTAATACAACAATAGAAATTATTATCTACAACAATCATTTTAATTTATGCGTTTTTCGACACTCCATTACCTTCTACGACTATATAGGTTAGATATTAATTTTTCTATATTATATTATATTTTTCTATATATCGGTATATTATTGTATATTAATTAATTAATCTTATTTCCGAAAATTTGTTTTCAACCTGGGAAAATATTTCTTCTTTTTTTCTACTGTAGTTAATTATAGAATTCTTTTATAGTTCATATTTGTCCACCTTTCGTTACTGCTAACAAGGGAAGACGTTTAATTATTTCAAATAAACAAAATTAAAAGAGAAAGACTTTAGAGGAAGAAATTTTGAAAATTTGCCCCTTAAGCCTATCAGACTGACATATTATTTATTATTTCAATGAGGGTGAAACCTAGCTTATATTAAAGGATATTTAATTGTACATTGATATCACGAGTTTGATCAAAATTGTTAGAGCCTTTTTTGTGAAAATTGTAAAAATGTGTACTACAGTCTTTTTATGCTTTCTTAAATAGTTTAAATCATTGTAGTTCAGGTTACGAAGATTGATTTCGCATTTGTTACTTTAAGATAGGTCTGTGTTACTGATCGTTTCTCATAGTACTTAGATGCTCAACTATAAATACTATATCGGAGCCAACATTGTGCTCGGAATACCATATTGTAGGTTATTGCTTGACATGTAATGCATAGGAAATGGTCTCTGTGGATGGGATGTAATGGTAAGGGATGCTGCTTGATGAGATGGGACCTGCTGGCGGGAGGCTGGGCAAAATTTACGACCCCCAGCGAAGCGAGGGTGACAGTTAGGACTCCTCAAGTGTTTTCAGCCGTTTCATCTCACTCAGGAAAAAGAAGGGAAAGAATTTTTTTTTTTTTAACTATATTTTGTTTGGCTCGACGAAGATATTCAACTCAAACTTAAGATTTTCTTTTTTCTACGAGAAGATGAATATTGGCCTGAATATTCATGAGATTTAAATAGTAGGGTGTAAACAAAGTGCGTGTCTACTTAATCCCTAAAAAAAAATATTTAGAACAAAAAAAGATTTTTTATATCTTTCTCGTCCATTTTAAATTCAATATATGCATGTATTAGTTGAACGGACCTGTAAAATTTACATATGAGTGAAGTAAACTCTTTGAAATTCATGCAATTATCAGCCATTAGTATAAAACGAGGTTGTAACGCCACAAGTGCCGTTTGAAAAATCAACGAAGTTGGGGGGGAGGGGGAGACTCGACTTCTGTGCGGACTGCACAGGTTAGGTTGTAAAAATTTCTAAATTGTGACAAGAGCTTCGAATGAAAATCTCGTTTAGGACACACTTGATCATCGGATAGGGGACAGAGAAGTGCTTCGAATTGTTCGCTGGGCTCAAGAAATGGATAGTGATGACCTTGGTTATTTAGATTAGGCTTAATTGAGTGAATTAAGTGAAACAGTTTTATTGTCATGAAACTGCTAAGCTATGTGTATAACTTAATAAATAGTATAACGGTGATATAAACGGTGTGGTCTTCCATGTATGAATACCGCATCGGGCGGCCAAGGATCTCCATGGTCTACAGTGCCAACGGAAAAAAAAAATGTATGTATAAGTTTTCCATTTTTTTATTTCTTTATGTATTTAAAGTGTATTCGATTTATGTAAAATAATTTCACAGATTATTAATTTTAATTATAATAATTAATCAAATAATTATATTTTATATTATGATAATTATATTAATCAATTTCTGAAGTTGCGCCACATTTTATTATGCAATTTATGTAAGCGAGAGCCCTTGCTGACTTATTCATTACTAGTTCTTGCTCTTCTCTAATCTAGGGGGCTCAACTTTGCCCCAAGTTTTCCTTATAAGCTAATTAGCAAAGTAAAGACGTTTCATTTCGATGAAATCAGGCTCACTATCCTAATTGTATCGCTTTGTAAACTCTTTGGAGTAAGTATTAAAAGGGCTATAATCAGATGGTTGTACAACACCTCTCAGACGATCAGTGATACTGACAGCATATCAAAATAATTTAATTATTACTAATCGTCTGAGAGTAAATACTAACAGACCATTAGTATACTGATATATTTTTAAGATTCTGAAACTATTTAATCGGAGAAAAAATACAGATGAAAATACTGATGATTCTGAATGAGATACTATCAATTATTCAAATTGGACAGAATGAAAAAGTAAGAAAAAATTCAAAATTAAAGAAATTTTGTTTAATGACTAAAATCCACTCACACAATCAAATACGAGAAGTTTTAACCAGTAAGTATAATCTCGTGTGAAATTTCAAAACTGATAACTCATTTATTCTATGTTTTTCTTTTGAGTCATCTAAGTATAAAATGGAGCTTTTTATTTGTTTACTTGCACTTGTTAATTAAATAGCATGTATAGGAATATATATATATATATATATATATATATATATATATATATATATATATATATATATATATATATATATATATACATATATATGCGATTAAAAACCGGTAACAATATACTTCGATTTTTTATTTGTGTCCATTGAAGATTCTCCGGTTCCCGATTTTGTGATGTTAAAAGATGTCAAATAGTTCTGAGTAGGTAATAAAAAAACAGCATTCTGCCTTATAATTAAGAAATTGATTTATCTTCTATTTATATCCACTTATCCTTTCCAACTAAACAATTCAGATTTAACTTTACTGTAAGTATTACTTTAGATTTAAGTATTAATGTACAATTAAATGTTCCTAAAAATAACAAAAATCGATAATCAGCTCTAAAACTTTTAACGAGAAATATAATTTTTCTTTCTTCGAATCCATAGGGATCTAGTTGTTGATTCCATTGAGTGATTATCAATGCCGATAAGACAAAACTTTGCTTGGATATGATACTTTTCCAGAAGAGTTAATCCTGCACTCCTCTATTTCTTTTCACTATCGTTTTTTTCTTCTAATTGCTTTTGAGTTTGTGATTTAATTATTTTTTCACTTTAATAGGTAATTTCAATCTCAAATTCATTATTTTCTAAATTGGAAAACTATTTGATAACCATCGTTTATTTGACACGAGTTTACAAATTTCAGAATTTTTTATTTGTTCTATAATTCTCTGCTGAGATAGTTGTAATTTATTTCCTTGATGCAAGATATCTATCAAATAATAAATCTTTAAAATATACAATTATTATGTTGTTAATTTATACATTCAAATAAAATCCGGGGCTTCTTGCGTCTCTAGCTGGAACAAGACCTTCCGAATTACCTGTAATGATGTTTGTAGTTTTAACGGGTGTAGAATGTAGAATAATGGTCGTGCAGATATTTTTCACAAACTTAATTTCGGTATTATGAATTGGAATGATTCATGGATAATTCTTTCAAATAGTTAAACAATTATATGTTATACATCGATAAATATTTTCACAATAATCAGTAAAAACATTTATCTTTCAGGTAAGTTATGATTAATCTGAGATACTGTGTATAAAACACTGTAGGGGAAAAACGTTGATAGAACTTGTTGCTAGAGTAAACTTCTAGTTTTACTAAGATCTGACAACAAAACGAGTTAGTTGTTATGAATAGTCAACTACAAACTGATATTTGCACTTAGGTTGAATTTTTATTTCAGTCTCCCTTTTTCATTTGTTTTTAAGTTAAAAATATGTTGTTGTTTTTTTTTTGTTTGATTTGTTTTTCAGTTGTGAACAGTTCATCAATAACAAAGCCTTAATCATCATTGTATTATATATAAATACAAAAACTATTATCCTTTGGTTAATCGAAACTGTGTCAAATTTTAAGACCTACAGTAGGAATGTTTTCGACCTTTCTGACTGACGGTCATTTTAAGTACTCTAATTGATACGAAACCTGCTATTTGTCAAAAACATGATTTTACAAGAGAAACGAATGACTGATTTTTAAAATATAATTTTTTAAACTTATTATAAACATTTCAACTTGGTAGGTTAATAACTGCGAAACCCCCTATGTGAAGACTCGTATGGATAATTGTTAGCGGTAACTGTTGTAACTGCCACAGGATTCTTTTTGATAAATTTAAACCATCTTACGATTTTTTTTACTAGCACATAGGCGGTAAAATCTTATTTCTAATAAAATCACATAGCTGATTTTTTGTCATATAAGAGGAGGTTTCACAGCGCTACAACGATATATTATTATATTACATGATGAAACATCTAAAATGTAGAGCCATGATGAAATATTAAAATAATAAGGTATACAATATGATTAAAACATTAATTAAAAAAATCTGGTGCGCCCATCACACAACTTTCACTTACTTGAAATAAATGTTAAAATTTTACATTTAGTTTCCATGGAAATTCCATTTAGTATCCATGAAAACATTTAGCATCCATTAAATAATATAGTAATAGTAATTATTATCTACCACAATCATTTTAATTTATGCGTTTTTCGCCACTCCATTACCTTCTACGGACTATATAGGTTAGATATTAATTTTTCTAAAATCTTTAGCTTTCCAACGGTATATTATTGTATATTAATTTCCGAAAATCTGTTTTTAACCTGGGAAAATATTTCTTTTTTTTCTCCTTTAATTAATTATAGAATCCTTTCATAGTTCATATCGATCCATCTTTCATTACTACTAAGAGGGAGAGACGTTTAATTATTTCAAATAAACAAAATTAAAAGAGAAAGACTTTAGAGGAAGACATTTTGAAAAATTGGCATTAAACCCTGTCAGATTATTTCAATATTGCAGACAGATACTTTGACTGGAAGATTATTTATTATTTCCATGAGGTTGAAACCTAGCTGATATTAAAGGAAATTTAATTATACATTGGTATTAGACTTACCAATTACGCACGCGCGCACGCACACGCACACGCACACACCATTTTGCGATACTTTGTTATTTGGACTCAGGAGACCTTTAAAAACGTGTATTTCCGTTGAAAACCCGGATTCGAAATTTTTCACGATTGCAATACTTTCCCTTAAGTGACCTACACACATGGGAACATCGGTTCGTGGCTCTCTACACACTATACGAAAAAAGGAAAAACTTATGAACCGTTGTTCCGTCAGCTCTGAACAGATGGGAACTTGGTTCGCCGATGTTCCCGTGTGTGTAGGCTGCTTTACTCTAAATTTAATATCTTATTATTATTATTATTATTATCTTATTCTTATTATTATTATTTAATATCTTAGGTAAGTGAAAGTAATAACACTATCATGCTAATATTATTTACAAATTTTATATATGAAATGGATTTCCAGAAATAGATCTTTGACGCCCTATTTTAGACTCCGACCATCAAACTCTCTCCCCTTTCCCTCCATTTCTCCCCCAAACAATTTCTGATGATCCCTGGAGGCACATGAAAAGAAAATGGGCACGTGCTTCCTTTATTAGATCCGTCATTAGAGGTGCCTCCGTGACTGCCATTTCTCTTAGTCACTATCAAGTCATGTACTACAAATCACATTTAAACATAACACGTTAATTTAAATTGTAATGTTTAATTGCTATGTAATACACTGTTTATTTTTATTGCAGTTTAAGTAATTCAATGGATAAAGTATTTTGCAAGACCTAACGATTAGATTTTTTTTTTTTTTATTAACATAAATATTTATAATGTAAGATTATATATTAGTATAACATGTTTAAAAAATATAATACAGATAGTCAATCAATCCAACGAACAGTCGAATGATAGCATTTTGAATAAATCAGAGAATTTACCAAATTTTGGATCAGTCGAAAATAAGCTTAAATGTTTTTATTAAAATAAAATTAACATATCTGATATCACATTTACTTATTTTATATTTAATTCAGTTTTAAATTTTAATAAATAAATTAAAAAAATATACAACTCAATTAGGAAATAAAATATGATAGATTATAATAAAAATAGGTATTTTTGGTGTAAAGTAAAAACTACATATGTGTTTTAATGTTTTAAGGATGTGCATGTCTGAAACATTAAAGTCCGGATCGGTAATTTTTATTCCGAAACGTCTAAAGCCTATTCAAGTTATGTTAAGGGTATACAATGAATTGGACTCATTTTATAACTCTTAAATGAACTATGTACAAATACTTTTATCATTACTAGTGTTGTTTTGGAAATATTGTACATAGGTATGAATTCATTCTAGATGATTTATTTTATTTTTATTTCACTTTATTTTTCTTTATCTTGGCTGCTTATTTATATTGTTATTGTTTAATTTATTTTTACTTGAAAAAATTACAATAATCAAAATATTTACTTGTTTTGAATCCTTTAATGCCAATCCAAGTTATTCAATTTTTAAATAAAAAAAATTCCTCAAGAATTTTCACGACTAAAATCTGTGTGTGACCAAGACCCATTAAAGAAAAATTCATCAGCCAGTATTATTGAATAAGTTTTATTCTGACATATAAAATATCTAAAGCTAGTTATGAATTTAGTGATTATTAGCCTACATATTATTTGGTATTTTAGATTTGATTATTTTTGAATTGGTACAATTTAATAAAAATTTCAATAAAGTCATTAAACAAATAATAATATAATGTGAGCATGAGCCAGTTTAAAATTCACTGCCAGAATATGGACAACGAAAGAATCTTAAATTGAAAGTTTTCTCTACTTATTTTATGAATATAACCAAACTCGACTGATTTTCTTAAATATCATTCTGATTTTTTATTATTTTTTTAAACTGAAAGGGTGTTAAAACTGTAAATATGGTTCCACTAAATAAGAACATTGTCATAGGATAATGTACTTAATTAGGTAACATTATGTTATTAAATAATTTGTATTCCAATTAAATTATTTCTACAGGATATTAAGCAGTACAATTGTATATTACGGAATAATATAAGAATGAGCACTATAAAACGAAACACTTCAAAGCACATTTGCATTAAAAAATTAAGCATTTGTCATGCATTATTTGAAATTTACTACTCACAGTAGAAAAATCCAATATGGCTTTCTTTCTTGAGCTTCTTACTTGTTATTTAAAACTGATAGATTTCGAAACGAAAGTAAAAAATACAATAACCGAGCACAGGATAAACTTAAATCATCACATTTATAATACTTTTTACATTTTTAAAAGTAAAATCAACCAACAGAAACATTCCGAACCGCACTAGAATGGGCCTGTATAATATTGAGAAACAGATCTGTTGAGATGTGACGGATGCTATAGGGATTGACTATAGGGAATACTGGCTTCTGATTGGCTGAGAAATACCGCCACTGCTTACCCTATAACAATGTTTTTAGAAAATGGAATATTTTCAGTCTACTAGGATTCTTCATTATAGCAGTCTAGTCCCAATCTATTTTTCTCAGGTATTTAATTATTATTAATATTACTATTTATTTATTCATTCTATTCGAGTGTAACGTAGACGTTTTTATAATCAGTATATAGTTTTATTTTAACGATTTTTTAAAAACATATTCAAATTATTTAGAATGTAAAATTGTGTTATAAAGTTATGTCTTAAAAAATATTATTTTATAGGTTTCATTATTTAAATCTGTATTACATTAATTAAGTTTTGTATTATTAGTAATTATAAATTTTTTATGTTTCTATATAAATGATTTGTTTCTTATTATTATTTTAAATATGTAAAAATTAAAAAGATTTTTAATTGATTTTTCAATTATGTGCTTTCACTATTTATTGTAGTATGAAATTATAAAATAATGCTGTATATTTAAATTAATTTTATACTTTTTTTCAACGTATAAGATCTTTCATTCAACGTATAGGTTAACAATCAAAATTTAGAAACAATAAATAATATGCAATAACTCATCAACGAAATACTTTTTATTTAATTAATAATAAGTGTTTGGAAATTCTATACAAAATTATTTGATTCAGTAATTTTGTATCTGGACCTACATTTTAAAAATATCAGAAATATGGGAAAAAAACGATTTTCAAATTAATATTTTTTTTAAAAATAATTTAAATTCATTAGTATTTATAAATTTAAAAGTTTTAATAAGCGTCCTCAAACTTTATTATTTGTTATTTACGATTTCGTAATATGTATAGAGAAAATAATAAGAATTTTTTTCATTAAAAAATTATAAACCTTTAAAATAAATAATAAAATAATAAACCTTTTATATGGCGTTACCTGAATAGTACATAGTTGAATAATTATACCCAAGCGTAATCAAAAACACTTATTCGAAATGATCTGAAAACGAGGTTACTGAACAGATTTTTCTTTTACGAATAACCAACCAACACTGTTAAAAGATTTTAAAATATTTAAAAACAGGCCTATAGGAAGATGAACCTAACTCTAACCAGCGCTGGGTAGAACTGATTGATATTAAGGAAGAGAGAGAAGTCAGCCATACTGCAAAGTGTAAACATTGTTATAGGTAATTAGATTGGTCGTCTGCAGACAATGAGGATATTCGTTTAAAGACAGAGCTATTTTTATTTTCTCTTCTAAACTATTTCCAGTTAGAATTTTTTTTGACTTTATCAATACTGCACAGTAACCAATACAGGGGTTAAATAGCAGGTGACCAGGTGGCTAATACCACGTGCCTCGGCCCAATCGATCTTAGTAATAATAAAATGCAATATCAAATTATATTATATGAGGTAATACAATCAATAGCTAACATTGTATTATTATGTATAAAAACATCTTCAATTTTTGACTAGAAGCTTATAGTCTAAGAAACGAAGCAAACCATTTTTAAAAAAAAATGAGCAAATGCAAAAAGAGCAAAGGTCGGGTAGTTCTGATTTTTTGATATGTTGTTTGAGTTTGGATTTATAATGAAAATCTAAATTTGGGACCTCGGCAGACGACCGGAAGTTTATTTTATTCAAGAATAATCCTAAAATTACCGTTCAGTTTTCATTCCATGCCTAAGAAAGAGAACTACATGCCGCACGAAAAACATGAATTCTATTTTTTTAAAATTAATTTACCTTTTAAGGATAAATTTTCAAAATATTGAACACTAATAAAGTTCTATGCGTTAAGTAATAACCGAGAGACACGTTTTCAAAAAACAACAATTTTTGAAACTTTGAGGAAGAAGAATCCAGTTCACCCGCAAAGGCACTACATAGTTTGAAACTACAGATTTGATTGTGTTAAAAAACAAAGTGCGGAATAATGGAAGCTAATCGATCTTATTTTGGTCCATCTAAACTCTTAAGGAGTGGACTGCTCAGTAGTACAACCAAACTCAGACTGTATAAATCACTCGCCACTGTTTTAAAACACTGTTTTTCGTGCCGTAAATTGCTTCCGAGATATTGAGCATGTAATGAAAAATGAACAACAATTTTTTCTTGAATAAAATAAATTTCCGGTTCCCTGCCGAAGTCGCAAATTTAGATTTTTAATCTTATTCCAAAGCCAAACAACAAATAAAATAATTAGAACTACCCGACCTTTTGCTTCGTTTCCTGGACTATTAGGGGGCCTCAAAACTTGGCTGCAACGGGCCTCCAAAATCATACTTACGCCACTGTATTAAACAAATATTTGGGCCACCACTAACCAAATTACAGGACATTTTGGCACTCTGAATGTATACTGGCAGTGACTAGAGATAAACTGAGGGCTAGAATAAGCTGTTGGCAGGTAGAAAGGATGCAGTATGTAGGGATCAGCAAAAATCGGTCTCGTCATTAACACCTCCAATACGACATACATATATACAAAGCCCTCTCGTTCAGCCGAGGAGAACTAGGTTTTGTTGAAACGGCGTGGAATTGAGAGGGTTGATTAGTTCGTCTATCTAGGAATATTAGTAAATTCACAAAATAGCACGACTCTGAGGTAGACAGGAGAGCTGCAATGGCTAATCGTTACTTCTCCCCCCAAAGGCACCTTCGCAGTAGCATATTTTCGAAGCAGGCTAAAATAAGAATCTATAAGACACTCATTAGGGCAATACTCTCAAACATCTCTGAGAGTTGAAACTTGACCAAAGCTCTAGAAAGATTCCTTTTTTCACATTCCAAAAGGAGGATTCTAAAATTCTGGTTATTTTAAATTATTACTGATTTATTTTTAAATGAACATTTTAAGTTAGATTTGCTTATATATATATATATATATATATATATATATATATATATATATATATATATATATATATATATATATATATATATATATATAATAACTCTGTTATCTAAGAGATGTGTAAAGCTTAGCCTATATGTTTGGGTCTGGTAGGAATTTTACAGGTAATTTCTTTGGTAATGGCAGATGCTTCTGTCTGCCCAGAAAGAGGTATACTCTTCTGAGTTGCATATCCTAACTTCTTAACACATCTACTAGCACGTAACTCTTCACTCTTCTTCCGCTTTGCAATCTTTTTAACAACTGGAAAATTTACATAATTGTTCAGTTTTTCAAAACCATCAAGCCACATAGAACTCTTTCTAAGGAATCTATTTTCTAATCGGTTAACTTTCACCCAATTGTTCATAAATTTTGAGAAACGAAAAATTGATAACTAATGGAAAAGGTCTGGTAATTTATTTTCGGGGCAGTTTGTACGTTCAGAAATGACTTTATTTATTTAAGATATTATCCTCCATTGTTTTCTTATTTGATGACTTGATTATGTCAAATAGTTCTCTCCTTGATATAAAGTAAAACTGGTATTAGCAGGATCAGCTAAAAAGAGAAGTTCGATGTTAGTTGCGTTTTTACGAAAAGTAGTATGTAAAATTAAAATTATCGGGAGAGGGTAACTTCGAGCAGGATTTCTATCTTGGCCCCCACAGACAGATACATACTGAATAACAGAACTTAAAAAGGTTTGTGGAGAACTTTTTATAAGTTCTTGCAAAGCTAATTTAGATGCACTAATCTTGACGAATTTATCCCAACCCCCGAAGCAATATTTATGAAAGATATAAATTGATATAATATGAAATTAAATACTTACAACATGAGGCACTATCCATATAAGTTTGGCTTAAAAATTACAAAAACTCAGTATTAGGAAGAAACTTAACGTACTAGGAAGAAACTAAATTTTTGTAAGTGTCTGTAAACTCTGAAAGATAGTATGAGAATCCCGATTTTGGAGCGAGTTGGTGAAATCCACAACTTATCGAGGTGCATGTCGGTATCTCCTGAATTCCTGCTGTGTTCAGACCTCAATACGAATTCTTCAAAAGAGGACATCCAATTTTTGTATTAATGCCAGGTTTTGGGACGTTCCCACTGTGCATCGGTTGTTCTGAGAATGAAAAAGGACGGCAACCTGCACCATACTTTAATACGAATTGTTTCAGAAGTCCTTAAGTGGGAACTTTTTATCAGAAGCTCGTCAGCCTAAATTTGAGATGCACGCGTTATCAATAAAGTCTCGGCAAGATCCTTCAGAACAGTTGGCAGTAGGGCTGTCTTCTGATGAGAAAAAACTTGAGCATCGACTGCAAAAACATGTTTGAAAACTTTTTTCTGTTCTTCTAAGATATTTTCTGCCAGAAAATAATGTTTTATACACTGGATGAATAAAAAGAATGAGGCTATGATGATTTAGTCTTGAATCGGGCGTGCTCTTGAGCTAAAACCGAGGTGCCTGGAAGTGATCGCTTGTCCTGAAGTCCAGCCGAGTTCGTGACTTGCCTGTCGGTGACTTGATGTGACTCGGGCGAGGAGAATAAAGAGGAACTCTTGCTTGTAAAGTGGTTGATTTCCGACTCATTTCTAACTCACTTGCCACCTGACCCTTGCCCATAGGAATACCTGACTTTGTGACCTGTGATTGAACGGAATAAGGAAGGATGCTCACGTTTCTCCCGGCTTAGGACACCACGTGGTCGGTAAAACTCACTGAAGCACCATTCAACGTCAGATCAAAACTCTGTTGGTGCATAGTTGGGCGAAATTGACAAAAACCGATCTTAAGTCTTTAACTTCCAAACGGAACGGTCCAGAACTTCAATTTTGTACATATACCAGTCTTCCATTGTGAATTCAACCCGTCAATAATAATAATAATAATATAAAATGAATAAATTATAGAATGTATTAAAACCAAAGAAACTAAAACTAATAATGTCTGTCTGTATAACACTAGCGAGGTGAAAAAACTTCCATTTCCCATCCATTTGAATATATGTTATGTATCTTTGTTGATTTAAGGTGAATGCTTTTATATATTAAAATAAATGTAGGCTGTTGCTATTTCACCAATTTTATTTATAGTATAATAATTTTATTTTATTTTATATAAATAAAATTGGTGAAATAGCAACAGCCTGCATTTATTTTTATATGTAAACATATTATGTATTTATATAAGTATAATTTATTATATATTTAATAATCTAAATGTATTATATTTTTATATTATATAATTATTATTTTTTTTTATATTAATATAATTATATTATATTATTATTTATAGTATTATATTATATAATTATTATTTTTTTATATTAATATAATTACATTATATTATTATTTATAGTATTATATCATATAAATATACAAATTTATTTACATTATATAAATATACAACAATAAAGAAATTGTTGATTTTTATGTACAAACTTTAAAAAACAAAACAAGAAAAAAACAGAACTTATTAGCGTATAATAAATATAATTTAAAAAAATAATTATAAATTAGAAAAAAATTCCCCCAAAATTTACATGAATCTCATGAACTACACCTATGCATAACATAGATAATGAATTGGAGATGATATTACATTGAGAAATGGAATTTTGAATAGAGGGTGTTTTAAGTTTCTAGTCAACTTTCTCTGAAATTGTTATTTCAATATTTCTTAGCGTCTGTTCTGGGTAACTACAAATATTTTGAATGAATCTTGTAGAAAGATTGGTGAAGAATGAATCCTCTACAAGATTGGTTATTATACATTTTGCACTAAATTGTACTTGTAATAGTTATTAAGACGAAACCACTGATATCTAACTTTTTCCGTTTTTTGACATTTTGCAGATTTGTAAGATCCCGTTATCTCTGTAGCTGTTCCAAATTTAAACAAATACTAACAAGGGGAGTGCACGGTCTGTCCGTCGCCGATTTTGATCTAAATTTTTAGGGTAATTCTACATTGAAAAAATGTTTACCCATATACTTCCGTTTCATCCAATGGGCCTTAGGAGCTGAGAAAAAAAAATAAAACATGCTGAAAATGCTTTATTTTATATCTCGTGTTTGGAGAATGATATCGACATGATTTTACCAAGGAAGGGTTTTTTCTATCTTTTACCCTTCAATTTTTTCTAAAGACTTAAATAATCGCTCATAAATTCGGAACCCTTTGAATAATTCTAACCAACTTTGGGGCACTGGTAAATGTTCTTAAATTAGGCAATTTGCTTTAACAGTGATGTTCCTATGTGTTTTAGAACCAATGTTATTCACAAAAAACTTCAATTTTGTTTTTAGATGGTAATCACCTTTTTTTACCCAGGACTTCTAAGATAATGCAATAGTTTTTATATATATGGAAAGAAGAAACTCCCATATTTTTAACAAGTCCAAGAACGTCGATATCGGATAAACTAAAGAAGAGATACAGGGCTTCATACACATTTTAAAATTTATTTGACCAAAAATCAATTATTTTTTAATGTTTATATTTTTCCTTTAATATACTCTAAAAAACAAATGTTTAGCTGAAAAAATCATGGCGATACCGTTCTCCAAACACGAGATATAAAATAAAGCATTTTCAGCATGTTTTATTGTGGTTTTTTTCTCAGCTCCTTAGGCCCATTGGATGAAACGGAAGGATATATGTCAACTTTTTTTCAATGTAAAATCACCCAACAAATTTTGATCAAAATCGGCGACGGACACACCGTGGACACACCCCTTGTAAGTATAAAACTTCCAGGAAATTTAATGTTCTTTAAAATTGGGTATATCAAGGTTTTACTTGATGAACTGGATTTACTAAATGAACTGGAAGTGAGTTACTGAGAAAAATCTGAATAAAATGACGAATTATTTGACCTATAAATTTTGATTGCAACTGTCATTCAATATTATTACAATATCGGCGTCTAAAAAACAGTTATTAAGGCGAAACCACTGAATATCTAACTTTTTTCGTTTTTTTTGGCATTTTGCAGACATTTATGGCCTCGTATCACAGTAGTTGTTCCGAATTTTAAAAACTACTAAATATAAAACATACAGAAAATTTAACTATCTTTCAAATTGGTTATATCAAATTTTTGCACAAAATGGAAGCGAGATACTGAGGAAAATCTGAAGAAAATGATGAATTCGTATAAAATTTGACCTCAATACGAATTCTTCAAAAGAGGACATACAATTTTTGTATTAATGCCAGGTTTTGGGACGTTCCCACTGTGCATCGGTTGTTCTGAGAATGAAAAAGGACGGCAACCTGCACCATACTTTAATACGAATTGTTTCAGAAGTCCTTAAGTGGGAACTTTTTATCAGAAGCTCGTCAGCCTAAATTTGAGATGCACGCGTTATCAATAAAGTCTCGGCAAGATCCTTCAGAACAGTTGGCAGTAGGGCTGTCTTCTGATGAGAAAAAACTTGAGCATCGACTGCAAAAACATGTTTGAAAACTTTTTTCTGTTCTTCTAAGATATTTTCTGCCAGAAAATAATGTTTTATACACTGGATGAATAAAAAGAATGAGGCTATGATGATTTAGTCTTGAATCGGGCGTGCTCTTGAGCTAAAACCGAGGTGCCTGGAAGTGATCGCTTGTCCTGAAGTCCAGCCGAGTTCGTGACTTGCCTGTCGGTGACTTGATGTGACTCGGGCGAGGAGAATAAAGAGGAACTCTTGCTTGTAAAGTGGTTGATTTCCGACTCATTTCTAACTCACTTGCCACCTGACCCTTGCCCATAGGAATACCTGACTTTGTGACCTGTGATTGAACGGAATAAGGAAGGATGCTCACGTTTCTCCCGGCTTAGGACACCACGTGGTCGGTAAAACTCACTGAAGCACCATTCAACGTCAGATCAAAACTCTGTTGGTGCATAGTTGGGCGAAATTGACAAAAACCGATCTTAAGTCTTTAACTTCCAAACGGAACGGTCCAGAACTTCAATTTTGTACATATACCAGTCTTCCATTGTGAATTCAACCCGTCAATAATAATAATAATAATATAAAATGAATAAATTATAGAATGTATTAAAACCAAAGAAACTAAAACTAATAATGTCTGTCTGTATAACACTAGCGAGGTGAAAAAACTTCCATTTCCCATCCATTTGAATATATGTTATGTATCTTTGTTGATTTAAGGTGAATGCTTTTATATATTAAAATAAATGTAGGCTGTTGCTATTTCACCAATTTTATTTATAGTATAATAATTTTATTTTATTTTATATAAATAAAATTGGTGAAATAGCAACAGCCTGCATTTATTTTTATATGTAAACATATTATGTATTTATATAAGTATAATTTATTATATATTTAATAATCTAAATGTATTATATTTTTATATTATATAATTATTATTTTTTTTTATATTAATATAATTATATTATATTATTATTTATAGTATTATATTATATAATTATTATTTTTTTATATTAATATAATTACATTATATTATTATTTATAGTATTATATCATATAAATATACAAATTTATTTACCTTATATAAATATACAACAATAAAGAAATTGTTGATTTTTATGTACAAACTTTAAAAAACAAAACAAGAAAAAAACAGAACTTATTAGCGTATAATAAATATAATTTAAAAAAATAATTATAAATTAGAAAAAAATTCCCCCAAAATTTACATGAATCTCATGAACTACACCTATGCATAACATAGATAATGAATTGGAGATGATATTACATTGAGAAATGGAATTTTGAATAGAGGGTGTTTTAAGTTTCTAGTCAACTTTCTCTGAAATTGTTATTTCAATATTTCTTAGCGTCTGTTCTGGGTAACTACAAATATTTTGAATGAATCTTGTAGAAAGATTGGTGAAGAATGAATCCTCTACAAGATTGGTTATTATACATTTTGCACTAAATTGTACTTGTAATAGTTATTAAGACGAAACCACTGATATCTAACTTTTTCCGTTTTTTGACATTTTGCAGATTTGTAAGATCCCGTTATCTCTGTAGCTGTTCCAAATTTAAACAAATACTAACAAGGGGAGTGCACGGTCTGTCCGTCGCCGATTTTGATCTAAATTTTTAGGGTAATTCTACATTGAAAAAATGTTTACCCATATACTTCCGTTTCATCCAATGGGCCTTAGGAGCTGAGAAAAAAAAATAAAACATGCTGAAAATGCTTTATTTTATATCTCGTGTTTGGAGAATGATATCGACATGATTTTACCAAGGAAGGGTTTTTTCTATCTTTTACCCTTCAATTTTTTCTAAAGACTTAAATAATCGCTCATAAATTCGGAACCCTTTGAATAATTCTAACCAACTTTGGGGCACTGGTAAATGTTCTTAAATTAGGCAATTTGCTTTAACAGTGATGTTCCTATGTGTTTTAGAACCAATGTTATTCACAAAAAACTTCAATTTTGTTTTTAGATGGTAATCACCTTTTTTTACCCAGGACTTCTAAGATAATGCAATAGTTTTTATATATATGGAAAGAAGAAACTCCCATATTTTTAACAAGTCCAAGAACGTCGATATCGGATAAACTAAAGAAGAGATACAGGGCTTCATACACATTTTAAAATTTATTTGACCAAAAATCAATTATTTTTTAATGTTTATATTTTTCCTTTAATATACTCTAAAAAACAAATGTTTAGCTGAAAAAATCATGGCGATACCGTTCTCCAAACACGAGATATAAAATAAAGCATTTTCAGCATGTTTTATTGTGGTTTTTTTCTCAGCTCCTTAGGCCCATTGGATGAAACGGAAGGATATATGTCAACTTTTTTTCAATGTAAAATCACCCAACAAATTTTGATCAAAATCGGCGACGGACACACCGTGGACACACCCCTTGTAAGTATAAAACTTCCAGGAAATTTAATGTTCTTTAAAATTGGGTATATCAAGGTTTTACTTGATGAACTGGATTTACTAAATGAACTGGAAGTGAGTTACTGAGAAAAATCTGAATAAAATGACGAATTATTTGACCTATAAATTTTGATTGCAACTGTCATTCAATATTATTACAATATCGGCGTCTAAAAAACAGTTATTAAGGCGAAACCACTGAATATCTAACTTTTTTCGTTTTTTTTGGCATTTTGCAGACATTTATGGCCTCGTATCACAGTAGTTGTTCCGAATTTTAAAAACTACTAAATATAAAACATACAGAAAATTTAACTATCTTTCAAATTGGTTATATCAAATTTTTGCACAAAATGGAAGCGAGATACTGAGGAAAATCTGAAGAAAATGATGAATTCGTATAAAATTTGACCTCAATACGAATTCTTCAAAAGAGGACATCCAATTTTTGTATTAATGCCAGGTTTTGGGACGTTCCCACTGTGCATCGGTTGTTCTGAGAATGAAAAAGGACGGCAACCTGCACCATACTTTAATACGAATTGTTTCAGAAGTCCTTAAGTGGGAACTTTTTATCAGAAGCTCGTCAGCCTAAATTTGAGATGCACGCGTTATCAATAAAGTCTCGGCAAGATCCTTCAGAACAGTTGGCAGTAGGGCTGTCTTCTGATGAGAAAAAACTTGAGCATCGACTGCAAAAACATGTTTGAAAACTTTTTTCTGTTCTTCTAAGATATTTTCTGCCAGAAAATAATGTTTTATACACTGGATGAATAAAAAGAATGAGGCTATGATGATTTAGTCTTGAATCGGGCGTGCTCTTGAGCTAAAACCGAGGTGCCTGGAAGTGATCGCTTGTCCTGAAGTCCAGCCGAGTTCGTGACTTGCCTGTCGGTGACTTGATGTGACTCGGGCGAGGAGAATAAAGAGGAACTCTTGCTTGTAAAGTGGTTGATTTCCGACTCATTTCTAACTCACTTGCCACCTGACCCTTGCCCATAGGAATACCTGACTTTGTGACCTGTGATTGAACGGAATAAGGAAGGATGCTCACGTTTCTCCCGGCTTAGGACACCACGTGGTCGGTAAAACTCACTGAAGCACCATTCAACGTCAGATCAAAACTCTGTTGGTGCATAGTTGGGCGAAATTGACAAAAACCGATCTTAAGTCTTTAACTTCCAAACGGAACGGTCCAGAACTTCAATTTTGTACATATACCAGTCTTCCATTGTGAATTCAACCCGTCAATAATAATAATAATAATATAAAATGAATAAATTATAGAATGTATTAAAACCAAAGAAACTAAAACTAATAATGTCTGTCTGTATAACACTAGCGAGGTGAAAAAACTTCCATTTCCCATCCATTTGAATATATGTTATGTATCTTTGTTGATTTAAGGTGAATGCTTTTATATATTAAAATAAATGTAGGCTGTTGCTATTTCACCAATTTTATTTATAGTATAATAATTTTATTTTATTTTATATAAATAAAATTGGTGAAATAGCAACAGCCTGCATTTATTTTTATATGTAAACATATTATGTATTTATATAAGTATAATTTATTATATATTTAATAATCTAAATGTATTATATTTTTATATTATATAATTATTATTTTTTTTTATATTAATATAATTATATTATATTATTATTTATAGTATTATATTATATAATTATTATTTTTTTATATTAATATAATTACATTATATTATTATTTATAGTATTATATCATATAAATATACAAATTTATTTACCTTATATAAATATACAACAATAAAGAAATTGTTGATTTTTATGTACAAACTTTAAAAAACAAAACAAGAAAAAAACAGAACTTATTAGCGTATAATAAATATAATTTAAAAAAATAATTATAAATTAGAAAAAAATTCCCCCAAAATTTACATGAATCTCATGAACTACACCTATGCATAACATAGATAATGAATTGGAGATGATATTACATTGAGAAATGGAATTTTGAATAGAGGGTGTTTTAAGTTTCTAGTCAACTTTCTCTGAAATTGTTATTTCAATATTTCTTAGCGTCTGTTCTGGGTAACTACAAATATTTTGAATGAATCTTGTAGAAAGATTGGTGAAGAATGAATCCTCTACAAGATTGGTTATTATACATTTTGCACTAAATTGTACTTGTAATAGTTATTAAGACGAAACCACTGATATCTAACTTTTTCCGTTTTTTGACATTTTGCAGATTTGTAAGATCCCGTTATCTCTGTAGCTGTTCCAAATTTAAACAAATACTAACAAGGGGAGTGCACGGTCTGTCCGTCGCCGATTTTGATCTAAATTTTTAGGGTAATTCTACATTGAAAAAATGTTTACCCATATACTTCCGTTTCATCCAATGGGCCTTAGGAGCTGAGAAAAAAAAATAAAACATGCTGAAAATGCTTTATTTTATATCTCGTGTTTGGAGAATGATATCGACATGATTTTACCAAGGAAGGGTTTTTTCTATCTTTTACCCTTCAATTTTTTCTAAAGACTTAAATAATCGCTCATAAATTCGGAACCCTTTGAATAATTCTAACCAACTTTGGGGCACTGGTAAATGTTCTTAAATTAGGCAATTTGCTTTAACAGTGATGTTCCTATGTGTTTTAGAACCAATGTTATTCACAAAAAACTTCAATTTTGTTTTTAGATGGTAATCACCTTTTTTTACCCAGGACTTCTAAGATAATGCAATAGTTTTTATATATATGGAAAGAAGAAACTCCCATATTTTTAACAAGTCCAAGAACGTCGATATCGGATAAACTAAAGAAGAGATACAGGGCTTCATACACATTTTAAAATTTATTTGACCAAAAATCAATTATTTTTTAATGTTTATATTTTTCCTTTAATATACTCTAAAAAACAAATGTTTAGCTGAAAAAATCATGGCGATACCGTTCTCCAAACACGAGATATAAAATAAAGCATTTTCAGCATGTTTTATTGTGGTTTTTTTCTCAGCTCCTTAGGCCCATTGGATGAAACGGAAGGATATATGTCAACTTTTTTTCAATGTAAAATCACCCAACAAATTTTGATCAAAATCGGCGACGGACACACCGTGGACACACCCCTTGTAAGTATAAAACTTCCAGGAAATTTAATGTTCTTTAAAATTGGGTATATCAAGGTTTTACTTGATGAACTGGATTTACTAAATGAACTGGAAGTGAGTTACTGAGAAAAATCTGAATAAAATGACGAATTATTTGACCTATAAATTTTGATTGCAACTGTCATTCAATATTATTACAATATCGGCGTCTAAAAAACAGTTATTAAGGCGAAACCACTGAATATCTAACTTTTTTCGTTTTTTTTGGCATTTTGCAGACATTTATGGCCTCGTATCACAGTAGTTGTTCCGAATTTTAAAAACTACTAAATATAAAACATACAGAAAATTTAACTATCTTTCAAATTGGTTATATCAAATTTTTGCACAAAATGGAAGCGAGATACTGAGGAAAATCTGAAGAAAATGATGAATTCGTATAAAATTTGATTGGAACCGTTCTTGGGTGGCAGACGTTCATATTTCCAGTCTATAATGAGAGTACTTTCGGCCTAGATCAGGGGTCGGCTCTTTAGGCGACAAAGAGTCAAATCTATATTGAAGAAACAAAAAACATGGAAAAACATAGAAGTGCTTATTTTGTCTTATTCTGTGGCACTTTGAATATTATGTGTAGAGGAATCAAATGTCTTAAAAAAATCGTATCTAAAATTTGGGATGGTTTTATACAGAAATATTTAATATTCAGAGAGTCTACAATTTTCTAAAAGAGCCGCAGGTTGCCGACCCCTGGCCTAGATGATCAAAAATTTTCTTGAAATCGGACACGTTTTTTGGCCTCAGCTACTGAACTAATAGTTCAGTGACACCAACCGCACATTCTGATCTAAATTTTTTTTGAGAGGTTGGGAGGCCAAAAAACGTTAAATACCTACAGCTACATGATTACCTTTTTTTTTTTTGTACTGGTTCTGTTATGTCGTAACTTGGTTAATTTTTCAACAAAAAAATTGTCAAAAGTAGGTTAATATCATTTCGAATGTTTTTTTATTATTTTTTTTTAAAGGGTGATTATCACAATGCGATAATTAGCAATGTGATGACCACCCTTAAAAAAGAAAAATAATAAAAGCCCTTAAAAATGAAAAATACTTTAGAGTAACCCCCCACTTTAGAAAAATGTTTGGGGGAAAATGAACCAAGGTACTCGTATTGCCGTAGGTATCTAACGTTTTTTGACCATCAACCTCAATATCTCTTTAAAATTAGACTGGCTTCGCAAAGTAGGGTATAATGTTGAAAGCTGATTAAATGAAACAACTTTTGAGAATTCCCCCAGGTCGTAGTTCGAAAAGTTATTGCTCTGGATTCTACCTAGTATTTCTGAAAATTATTCGTTTTTACTGTTTTACTTTGGCTGATATGATCACTTAAACACATTGGTTGCCATCTATAGGAAATTCATCGTAAATTCCAAAAATTTTACCAAAGTTGAGAAATGTTCGGTTGTAGTAGAAAAATGTAGACTTTTATTGGATAAAACGTGGTTTTCTTGTAAAACCCTTTTAAAAAATAATATAATGAAATAAGATGGTGCGGTTGGCGGCACTGAACTACATTTGTGATGGACTATCCCTCCCTCAGTTATTGGCATTTCCTCCTGGGACACCCTTTTTATAAATTTTAATTAATAAGTACGAATATTTAATGACTTAATACCCCGAACTGAATCAGCCACTTTAATATAAATATTAGTTCAGGAAAGGCACTTAATGTTGAGGACAAAAAAGGGAGAAAAAAAAAGGAATTAAGGAGATCTGAGTGACGACAGGTGGTATTCATTATGAACCCTGACCAGAGTTAAGTAGTTGCCTTTTCAATGGATGAATGATATCTGATGATGAATGGAAACCCCCCGGAGCACAGTCGAGCCTCATCAACATTCTGTATTACACCCTCCAGTTCTACAAGAGGTAGTCCATTTGCAGGGGTAATATTCAACCTTGATTTCCATATTCTCTGCAAAATGTTTATAACAATCATGAAAACAAGAAAGAAAATATAGTTTCATTTCAATGCGTTCAAGAACTAAGTCATTCTTTAGTTGAACGCTCAGAAATCACAATTCAATTTACTACTAATTTTAACAGCCTCTCCGTGTATCCAATTTATCGGGTTTAAGAATATATCCTATTCGATATTCTCTCTTTCACGATATTCTCATAATTATCTTGCCATTGTCTTTTTTTTTTGTTTTGTTTTTTTTAATTTAGTTACTAAGTTGCATCGTATTTACTTTTTGCACTTGCACACAATGCTTCCGAATTATAAATTTAAAAAAATTAATTTTCGATCTTTAATGATGATTTTTATTTCTTTTGCATTTAAAACACATTTTATTTTCCTGTAGTGTAATTTCAGCCTTACCGGTTAAAGAAAAACACTTTTTAAGAAAAATTATACTGTATAAGCGATTTTTAATAAGAGTAATGTATGGTAGTTAGATTGAAAAAAATATATATTTACAGTTTTATTAGAGTACACGACAAAAATAAAGGCACATTTTCAAATGAACATCAACCTCTTCAAATTTTCTTATCTAATAGAATAGAAAAAAACTTAATTCTGAAATAAACTCAGAGCCGTCCTAAGACATTCGGTGCCCTTGGGCTACTAATAATAATACACCCTTCTTCGTAATATTTGCATGCATCTAATACTTTCTATTTTATTAAGAACAGGTTGCTTGCTTATTTTTGTCATAAAAAGATTTTGAATGAAAACAGCTAAGTAACTAAATTACTTATGATTACAAAAAAAATACAACACCAATAAAAATTTCAGCCCTCTGTAGGGCTGTAGCCCATTTAGCTCCAGTGATTAGGGTGGCCCTGAATAAAGTTCCTTAAGAATAACAGAGATGTACAAATAAACAAAAACATGTCTGGCCAAAAGACCTATTAGAGTGAACAAATAAAAAATCATCATACAATCACAAAAAAAAAAAAGGATTTTTTCATACATACATATTGTTAATAAAAAGGATAAAACAAAAAAGTTGAATTCATAAACAAAGCAAAAATTTAATCATTAAAATAATTAATTACATTTATTAATGAAATGATATTTATATAAATATACATGATCAAATGGTGTAAGCAAAAGATAGCATAATTAAAAAATAATTTTGATAAGAATTTAAGAACATAAAGAGTTTATTTTAATTTAGTAAAAATAAAATCGTAAAAGAATAAACTACAAAAAAAAAAAAATAAATAATGTCCTGTGATGTACAGAACAGAAAGCAATAAAAGACTATATGAAAATTGAAATGAGATATAGGTTCATTATTCAAGTAAAATATGAGAAATGAAACTAAAGCCTATGTTTAGCCAGTGTCTGATTCGATTATGAACAGGAATTAGAATAGGAGGAAGGGCTTTAAATGTGCAGAAAGAAAGGACGTGCTATATTTTAGGAGGGTAAGAAGTACAGGAAATGGTGGAGCGGAAAATTAATAATTGTTGAACTGATGCAGATCTATGAAAAGTTCTATAAAGGTCTGAAGGCCGTGGGCTTGTGGAAGTAGAGTAGAGGGGATTCTGGACATAAGGGAGGAGAATAGTTGTTAATTATTTGGAAAAGGAAATTTCATACGGAAGGAGGGTAAAGCCACCTTAACTCAAAGTAATGATGAGAAAAACGGGAACACCTTGGGGTACCATTAACAAAGTGTATAAAGCTATTCGTAATGCTCTTCAATCTGTCCTCAAGACTTCCCGAGAGGTCACCGTAGGATACTAAGAGTCTAATCGTATGTTTAGGTTAACTTATTTGATATTTGAGTTAACTTATTTGGCTCTGGCTCGATCTAGGTCTTCTTGAATCTTGGCAAACGCTACTAATAACTCAGAGGGAGAAAATGATTAATAAATATGGGAGTTGTCGACATAAAGGTATGGGAGCAATGAAGGACTAATTTATGAGCATCGTTAGTATAGGAGCCGAAAAGAATAGGGGATATGCTCGAACCATGGGCTCTTTACTGAGGACAGAGTGTGTAGGAAAATAAAGGTGGATTAGGATTGGCTACTGGTTAAGTCCAGTTAGAGAGAAGAGATTGAAATCAGCGAAGAGAAAAAAGGATGGAGTGGTTTATGAAATAAAAGGCTTTGTAGAAAGCAAGGATTATACGTTACGAGTACTTCCTCTTTCCTCAGAACTATTCTACTGTTAGTATTTTACTCAGTAATCCGGTACTCTGAAATCCGATATTCTGGTGCTCTGAAATCCGGTATCTCAGTAATCCGGTATTCTGAAATTGAAATCAAGTTTAAAGAGTAGCATTGTTTGGCTATCGATTGCTACATACAAACCGGTTTACAAAATCCTTGGCCTTACAAAAGTAAATTGCAACAGTAACGTAATAAAACGTATTTCCAACATATATTTGCCGTTGTTTTATATAACGCCATGAATACAATACAACTATTACTAATGTAACAACTGCCGTTAGTATCCAATGTCGATGTATTTGAGCTACCTAAAGACTCAAGCCAGCAATTTAAAATTTTGGTTTCTTTTCCTCATTTTTTCACTTTTTTTTTCCTCATTTAAGTTGCAATAGATCGATATACTTTGGTCGAGGAAGTGTCTCTTCCGCTCTAGGTCTGTTATCTACTAGTTTGAGGCTTGAGTGAAAGCGTTTTGCGGGGCATGTAGCGTGAGAAACAGGTATCAACTGCACGCTCATGTACCTCCCTGAGTGAAATAACGTTTTGCAGGGCGTTTAGCTGGCTGGCTGGGGTGTGTATTAGTCCTCTTTATGTAACAAATATCTATTTCACTCAGACCGGCTCATGAGCGTACAGTTATACCTGTTTCACACGCTACGCGCACTGCAAAACGCTTTCACTCAATCCTCTGCCTTAGAGTAATTTTTCCCTAACGTGCTTGAACCGATATTTGACCTTAAAAAAATAAATAAATAATAAATAAAAAACTAGGATGATTTATTTTTTCTCTTTGCAAGTGGTTTATAAGATATAGTACTTTTGACCTGGAAAAATGGGTCAAGTATCCTCGAGGAAGGCTTCATCAAGACGTCATACGCTTCTTCCAGTTGATACGAATCCCTCACATCTCTTTAATTTGCCGTCGTTAAATGGTTAGAGCTTATTATGCTAGTCAATCTGAATAAAAAGCGATCTTGGCTACTAATTTATATGTGTGTGTCTTATAGCAATGTGTGTAAAATGCAATGTGGGGCATTTTCTCTAATATAATCTGTGACACATGGTTTTCACTTCTTTTTAAACGCCGAATCAGGTGGGGATACTACTTCTTCATGAAAACACATGCATTTCGAAATAATCAATGTTAAAATTGAAAAAAAAAACTCATAACATTGATTGTTTTGGAACGGGAGTGTTTTTTGATAAACTAATATGTTTATTATTTTTATTTTATTATAGTTATCCTTTTATAGATATTATTCTATTTTGGTTGGTTTAATTAACATTAAATGATGAGACACACAATTTTTGTTGGTAATAGCCTTTATTTTTATAACAGAAATCGTAAATACCGCTATTAGCAGAAGAAATTCCGGTTTCTTGTCTAAACTGGGCAAGTTCTGATTATTCATGATTTCAAAGAGATCTTTCCTTAATATTTTATCTCTGGAAATCAATAAAATAATATTTACCCATAAATAATAAAAAATAACTAATGATTTATTAAAACTCATTGATTTGCGTCTTATAGCAATATCTTGAAGATCAGCGGTTTCAAGTGGCTATTTTTTTCAGAGTTATTGACAAGATACCTTGAACACTCACTGGTAAAAAAACTCCTTCGGGGGCTTTATCGAATATTGAAATTTACAATAAAAATTGGAAAACATAAACGGAAAAATCTCATATTTTAAATAATCTATTTCTTGTTATACAAACTTAGATACCTGGCCTTTCACTATTCATAATTATTAAATATCACCAATGGTTTTGAACTCGAAAAATTAACACTGAAATGTGCACTCACAAACTCAATTTTTATATTAATGTTAATGAATGTGCTCCTTGAAGCAAGTCTAAACTGGTATGACTCATCCAGGATCACATTATATGGCCATATCTATGTCTCCCACTATTGCACTTTAGTTTTAGCTTAATTTTTCCCACCTCTACAGTGTGTTTGGGAAAATCGACTTTTGGCCGGCTAAATAGGAGAAATACCCCCTATGTCCGCCGTAATTAAAAAGGCGCCTGAAATACATCCGAAATAAATGGTAAATTCTCATATTAAAAACTTATAACAAATGACAAGTAGCACATTTAGGAAGTTGCATGTGGCGGAAATTTTTGAGTGAAGTTATATTTTTAGATTCATGCGGATTTTTAAGTATAAAAAAACAGCTCAATTAAGCATACATAAATATAAAAATTATCTCTACTTTTAATTAGTTTTAATCTACAAAGAAATAATTGTTTTGGGAAATATGAGCTGATGGAAGAGGTGGGATTATGTGCTTAGCATAATGTGAAGTCCACTGTCTAAAAGAATTTTTCCCAAATACAGTTATTCGATTGAGAGTTCTACTGGCTTGTTTCAATTGTTAAGAGTGCAAGAACCGAGAAAAATGTAATGATGCGGCAATAATTTCAATAGAAAATGATGTTACATAATTAATTAATACTGACAAACTTCGGTAATTGGTTTGTAAATAAGCAATTATAAAATAATAAACTGTAACTTGTATAAAGCAGTTTTTATGTCCGCTGCATCCCCTATTTAGTTGAAAGTGCAGCTATTTATCGAATATTGAAGGTTCCTTGAAAAGAAATTGATATATGTAATTTTCGATATATGTATAGAAAAATTCTAGTTTTTCAAACTTGCCACAATAAAAACAACTATACTTATTGTTTAGGATTAAAGAAGTATCAAAGGCAGTTTTCTATGGTTGAAGAAAAAAGAAAACGATCAAAATCATTTATTTTAAAAATTGTACAAATTGCATGTATAATTGCTGATTCTTATAGATTTATAAATATATAATTTGTACATATTTAAAAAGTGTCAAAAATATGTATATATACATGAAAATTATGTATCTATTACTTTTCGATCGAGTGGAACATTTTTTTTCTTTTCTTATTTAACCATTACCCATTCTAATGAACGTAAAGTAAGGACCTTTATTGATGATGGTTACATTTTATATTTTTTAAATGTGACTTTTTAGTTCGATATATAGATATTTTATTCGGTATACAGAATATTTGTTTTTTGTCAAAAATTCAAGGTTCCTATAAAAAGTTCGATATGAAGAGATTTTCGATAAGTGGAAGTTCGATATACTGAGGTTCGACTGTATTTAATTCATACTATTTTTTTTTTCTATCTGAAAGACGTCATAGCTATTTCGCACACACAATTATAGTACCACGCCCCTGCCCTGATTATAATTAATCTTGATCTTATCCTATTAAAGGATTAAAGTTACTTATTTTAATGTTGTAAATAATCTAATAACATTAATTAATAAAATGTATCTAAAATTATTAAAATATTGATATGAATGTAAATGGAATCTGAGTTCTTTGATTTTGTCAATAGAAAAGAAACCAACAACGGTGATTTGCTTGCCATTAAACCCGGGCTTGGAGTTGAGTTCTCCTTATACTGAAGATATCCCTCTTCCGGTGAAGCAGGCTGGCCTTTGGATCAGTTAGTGAGCAAGTTGATTGAAAGTAATCCCCCGGGCGTTGGCCTTTCCACTTGGACTTGCTGGATAGTTGGGCCTCCCGCCGGAGTCATACTGTCCTCGTGTCCTTTCAACTATGTAAATTTATCCGGAGGAAACTCATTCTGCCAATGCCATTAGGGATTGGAATTCTGATAAATATATTGGGTATTGGATTTCGCTGGGTCTGTTAAGTTAAATTACATTTCGTCCGTCATCTTGCTTCTTGATTTTATGTCGTTTAGAGAATAAATATTTTTTAATAATCAGATCGAAGTCTTTTAATAAACAAATCGACTAGGACATGAAGCATCCGTAATTTGGATAAATATGAATGAAAGTGTAATGCTATTTTCAGTATCTTTTATAAAAGTTCAAATGCAGATTTCAATAATATTAAGATAAATTATTAATAGTCTGCAGGTAGATTGTTTAAATTGTTTAATTATAATTTAGGTTACAATTACCGAATGAGAATCTCAGTTCATCATTTTATTAGCATATTTATAAATGAGTTGAGAAACTTTCAGTGTCCGAAAACACGTTCATCTCTATTGACAGAACAGAAATAACATCACAATCCAGAATTAACATTTATAAATTATTTTTTATTTTATTTTATACATTACAATGAGATTGCTTACTATTTCGCCTAAGGAATATATACATTCCTTAGGCGAAATAGTAAGAAACCTCATGCCTTTATTTGTTTTACTCCGTTTAAGGATAGTCACCTATTTGAAGGTGCGTGGAGTTAATTTAGAATGCGTTCTGAATTTATATTTGAACATTCAGACAAGTTGGAGCCCACTCAGTCCGTTTACCGCTTAAACCGCTCCTGCTAATGCTGACTTTCGCTGATACTGCCCGCAGTTAATGCTTCTATATTTCGCTGAGACTGCCCACTGCAGCGGCCCACTCTTGCATAACCTATAACGTTATAACTTCTCCTATATTCATAATCAACCATATCGTTATAACTATATAGTATATCCTTAAAACCTTTAAAATTATATGTTATTTAGATACATACAAATTATAGATAAATGAATACGTTTATTTATAGGAATTTACAGATATGCAACTATATATGTACAAAATATATATTGATATGTTATTTTACTAGATATTTGTTAGGTATTTTAGACAATGAACAAAGTTCGTCTGTCGAGATTTCTTTATTGTTTATTAATAAAAATAATAATAATAGTAATGTGTGAATATACAAATAAAATAATATGTTTTTCCACACATTATTTTTTATTAACACATTCCTATAGTCCTTATGTTTGTGGTCATAAAGTACCTGAAACTGGTTAACGATCTCTACTAGACGTTCGTCGTCATAATCGCTGAATCCTTTTTATTAAACGACATTGTTTTAAATGGCAAGCGGGAACCGTAGCATCTGAGGCAGTATGACTCCTTCTAGAACGGTCAGGGACGTGGCAGTATAGGTATTACGTCATACCTAGACTGCCGGGCAGTGCCAGCGGAATATGTCCCTACCTATTCAGTCAAAGTAGTAATAAACTGCCCGCAAACTTTGCCGGCCACAACCGTGGGCAGTACCAAAGTCTAGCTTAAGTGATAAAAATTCCGGACCCCCAAAAAAGTTAGAAGCCATAAATTTAAAATTTGTTCGATTGTTTCGAATTTAGAAGTTTTATTTTAATCCATTTTGATAATTTCCAAAATTTTTATGTTAAGATAATTTAATAGTTCGGTACGTCTGTTTCTGTCTATATGGTTAATCCGGCACTGGTAATGCCAATAATCATTATTAAAATATTGTAATATCATTAATGTCTAGATGAATATGATGCTGGGACACCCAAAGCTTCTCAACTCATTTATACATAAGCTAATAACATAATGAACTGAGACTATCACGTATTCATTTTATCCTAAATTATAAAGATCTGTTATTATTATATTTAATTTATAGTTAAAGATCATGTAAATATTAATAACTAATAAAGCGATACAATATGGATATTCCTTTCAGATCCATTCCTAAAATAAAATACCCAAGAGTATATTAGAATATAATGCAGTATAAAATAATAATATAGTAGTATTTTTTTTTCCTCCGCTTATGTTAATATAGCGGGTTTCATCAAGAAAAGATCTTTTGTTCACTCTTACTGTAAAAGAAAACCGCTTAATTTAACCAAAGCTTTGTTTCCAAATTAATGGTATACTGAAATACTTAACTGAATTAGCGGGTCGAATGGATTTTCGAATTCTTACCGCATATGTAACATTCCGATTCAAAATAATTTCTTATATTAGTATTAAAACCCATCATTACTCATTTATTCACCGGCTATCTTGACTCGCAATGGCCTGATAATACATCGTGCTGGTCAAAAGAAACTAAAGATTTCTAGCAAAAATGATTCTAAAAATCCATCGATCGGTAAGTATTTTGTTTTTTTTTCTAACTTTATAATACTAATGTGGCTGCAACAAATCAGATAACACTATTCGGAAGGGTGATACATCAATACCAACAGCCTTGTTTTCCTCTTCAAAATCACTTGTTAAGTGCAGTCTCAGTCAAAATTACAAAAACTTGCGAAACCGGTGTTAAATTTATATACAGGGTGGGACAGAAATTACTGTTACATTTTGAAGGGATGTTAAAAACAAACACAATGTCTCTAGAAGAAAAAAAAATGTTTTAATTTAAAAATGTATATTGATAATATGTTATTTCAGTTGGTTTCAAAAATTACATCTTCCAAATGTCGGTCATTAATCACTACGCATTGCTGAAGACGTTCCCGGAAATTATCACTCACCCTTCGCGCCATTTCTGATGGAATAACTGACACATTTGAGGAGGGCACTGTGGGCGGCTTTTCTTGAATTTGGAGTTATTATCGGCCGTATATTTTTGAGAAGGCGTAACAGTAACTTTGAATTCCGAATGTAACGTGCACATGTTGGATGAAAGCGATGCAGAGGATGTGTGGTTCACTCGGCTCACACATCTTGGCGTTTTCTGGAATTTTGAGGAAAACGTTCCCTGACAGATTGATCTCTTTGAGGAGTGAGTTTGAGTTGCCAGGTTTATCTCCATACGATTTTTTTCTATGCAGATATTTGAAGAACAAGGAATTTAAACAGGAGGTCGAACGGCCTCTCTGGATTCTCTGGATGATTTTAAAGGAGACTATGAGGCAAGAAATCAATGCCATTCTACCAGAAATGACTCGAAAGGAGATAGAAAACTTTCGGGAATGTCAATATCGGCCGACATTTACAAGATGTAATTTTTAAAACCCATTGAAATAAATCGAATTTTCAAGGTATTTTTAAAAATTAAACCATTTGTTTTCTTGATACATACATTCACCTGTGTCTATGTCCCACCTTGTATAAATTCGAAATATTACTATCTAGTTAAGGATTATGGATTTAGACTATAAACAGGACAGGGATGAGTGTTAATCGCCAAACTGATTGGAAAACTAACGCGATTTAGGCACTTGCTAAAAAATCATTGCTCTTTCCCAATATAGCTTACATCCTTTTTAAACCATTATCGTTCTCATAGAATATATAATCAAAAACAAAATTTTTTTTTTCCAGTTTCGAGGGGCTTCATAATTTGTAAGCCACGAAATTACATTCCGATTTGAAGCTCTGTATCTCGTTTTCAGTTTAACCGATTTCAATTTTCTTGGGCTCGTTGAAAAGAGGGAAGTTTCTTCTTTCCATTAATATAAACAGCTACTGGATTATCTAGAAGGTCTGTTTAAAAATATGTGATTGCAAAATAAAATCAAAATTGAGGTTTTTTGCAGATAACGTTGGTTCTAAAACAGGTAGGAAGACCACAGTCGAAACAAACCGCGTGGATTAAGAACTTTTACAGACAACACAAATTTGGTTTGAATCGTTCAAGGGATTTCTGATTTATGGGGATTTTTTTTAATATTAAAAAATAATTTGAAGGCAAAATTTTTAATCAAATAATTTTTATTGTTAGATACGCCCGAAAATTTGAATATGGGGGTCTATCAGAGTGCTAAAATCAAATCTGACGCCAGTTTTTAATTTTTAAAAATTGTTAATATACTTCACTCCGTAGAGGGATAGTGTTTTCGTTGCATATAGCTCAACAGAATCCTTGAAATCGAAATAAAACTTAATTATTACATTTAAAAAATTTGATAACTCTAAACTTTACTATTTCTGGATCACAAATAATGTCAGATAATCAAATAATGTCTTTGTAGTACTTATAACACCTTAAACCCGACCTTTAATTTTCAATATAAATTTCAATTTACTATGATATCCCGGACGCGGCTTGCTTTAACCGTGGTCTTCCTATCTGTTTTAGAACCAACGTTATCCTTAAAAAACCTGAATTTTGTTTTTATTTTGTAATCATATATTTTTACACAGGCCTTCTAGATAATGCAATGGCTGTTTCCATGTATTGAATGAAGAAACTTCCCTCTTTCCAACGAGTCCAAGAAAATCGAAATCGGATGAACTGAAAACGAGATACAGAGTTTCAAATCGAAACGTAATTTCATCGCTTACAAATTTTGAACCCCCTTGAATCTGAAAAAAAAATTGTTTTTTTGTTTTCGTTGATATTTTCAACATAAAGGTTTTCCCTTAATATAGACTGAAAAACACGTCGATATCATTTTTCGAACTCGAGATAAAAAATAAAGCTGTTTCAGCATGTTTTTTTTTCTCGGCTTAGGGCCCATTGCCGACACACATCTCCAACATTTTTGGATGTAGAATCACCACAAAAAAATTTGTTGAAATCGGTGATCCATTGTCCGTGTCCTCCCCTTGTTAAGCTTCTTGTCTCTTTCCTTATCTTCTCCCACATTGGGAATCCCATCCAAGGGGGACTGTCCGCTAAACTTAAAATAAGATTAAAGCGACTGATGAATTGTTTTATAAAATTGATGTTTTGGGTCTTCAAGCGAACTTATGCCTATCTCCGGCTGTTACATAGTTTAACCCCATGTATTAGTATTCTCTCTGGCGGCAATATTTCCTTGGTTCCTTTATATTCCAATCTCTGAGAAGCAATAAACCTCTTTATAACACTGAAATCCTTAGCCTGCGTTCATCCATCCTCTCCTGGAAAACTAGACTCCAACCTATCGATCTTTATATTCCTTCACATAGAACTGCTTATTATGCTGTTCCAGTATAATGATTATTTTCTTTCATTCGTACATTCCTTTTCATTCATAACTTCATTCAAACTGTAGTTACTTAGAGATTTCGGGTCTTTTCCGTTTCGAGTACCGCAGTTACTAACCCGTGATTTCTGTCATAATGTCTATTATTTTGCATGCTTAATTTTAAACATTAGTTGTTATTATCAACTAACCTCCTTACCTGCTTTGTACAAAGTTCTAAATTCGGGTAATATCTACACTTGTTTCTGGTTTTAATACCGAGGATAGTTATGTTCGTTTTCATGTGGATCAGGGTGTCATACCTCATAGAAAAATGTGCCCAAATTGTCACGATATGGAGCCTCTCCATCAAGTGGGTTTCGTCTGTAATTTGGAGGTATAGAAGAAGAACTACTATACCTCTATGGACTGGAACGTGGTTACAAGTAACCATTTAAGACCTCGCTATGGTCTATATATTCTTGGGCAAACGAGTATTCTACAATTAAGTGGATCGAAAAGGAGTTACAAATGAAACCTGAAAATTTGGATCTATAAATCTTTTCATATTGCATATTTATTTTATGGTTTAATAATGTAAATAAATGTTTATATTTGTTGGTCACTGCATACATTATTAATAACGTAAACTTTAGCATCATATTTTAAACTAGTGATCACATAAATCACCGGTTAGTAACTACGGTACTCGAAACGGAAAAGACCCGAGATTTCTTCATTTCAATTGCCAGATAGTGATTATTTGGTAAATTATTAGTATTGTTTATTGGCTTCAACGTGCTTATATTCCAACTAGAGGATGAAATTGAGGTAATTTCAAGGTTTTTAACTTATTCTATCAAGAGTGGAAAGGTCAAGATTCATTTATAGGTCAGCACAAAATATATGTTAACCCTCAGAAGCCATAACCGAACCGAAACCGCTTTTGGTTCATGCGCAACGGAGTGCTACTCTTTACAAGCACTCTCAATACTCATGGCCAATTAAGGCCTTACATTCGCACCCTAGGATTTAACTTATACAAATATTTTTGAAAATTATGAATAGGTATCTTTTAACCTCAAATAAAATCTATGTAACATTTTCGTGTAACCCTTTCCTCCACTCTTTCTACTTTAGCAAGTTATATTTTAGTTAACTAATCCTCATTTGCAAACTTAGGCTGCATAGCAATAATATTCAATTGCGACTTACCTCCTAATATTAAATTATTTGAAGTTAGGGATCTAATATTGCCACTGCTGCATAGTGGGGCCGAAATTCTTAAACTTATCATTCTTATGTCTTGTATCATGCTAGATCCGAAAAACATATTTAAAAGATTCCAGAAACATATCTTAAACAGTCATTTTTTAATTTATTCGAATATTATGACCAGAAACCTGTTTAGTTCCCATAACGGGATATTGTTAGTTACGGAATAGAAAAAACTATTGAGACTAAGAGGGCAACATTAGTGTAATAATAAATTGTTTAATAAGTAGTTAAATTACAAAAGATAATATTAATTTCCAACGTCCGAACACTAATTAAACAATCACTTTCAGCAGGTGAAATATTTGGCTGCTCTTATATTTTAGAACTTCCGGACGAAATTGTTTAACTTTTTTTTTGGGGGGGGAGGGTAATTTCCGAAGGGGAGAAATTAGAGGATTCGATGAAACGAGAAGGATGTTTAATTTTTCCTGGGTGGTGTTAGGACGCAAAAATTTTCTTAATTGCTCCTTTTTAAAAATTTCACATCTTTATTTAACTCACCTGAAAAGCGTGAAAGACAACATTATACATTAGAACGAGAAAGACGATTTTCACAAAAGTTTGTGCAACTTTTTTCTTTTCACGTTCTATGATTCGTCCTTTTTCTAATTTTGAAAGAAAATGCCCTTTCTTAAATGTTATGTAAGAATTAAAAGAAAAGAATTTTCATATAAAAAGAATATTAGAAAAGTTATTATAATTTATTGCAATTACCTTGAAATGGGTAACCCATAATTGTGCAATAAGAGGCCACTGACATCAACGGTACAAATTTAAATTGAAATTTGAAGGGCTTTAGTTATAATAATTTAAACAAACAGACGATGATAAAAGGCATAATTAAACATTAAATCCATAAATAAACAAGTTTTCACGGTAGAAAATATCACATACTACCTGTTAGTTGAGGAGCTTAAAAACAAACCTGTGTTAATTCATAATTAATTGTTAATTAATTCATCATGAATTTTTCGTATTTTGGTTTTAAGATCATTGACCCAAACTTCATTTCATTTCAACTTTTTCAAACAAATTTAATAAAATTTAGCAGATTTAGAATTATTATTAGAATTAGAATTATTAGAATTATATTAGAATAATTCATAACAAAATTTTTATGATAAGAAAAAAAGAGATGTCTCGCCTCGGCTCTAATAACACCATAAATAATCATATCTAACACCCCTTATACCAATCATTCTTTTTTTTTTTCTCGATTCCTTACAAAAACTTTCTTTCAGCCGTTTAGTTCCGTCATTTATTCTTGTATGAATACTCTTTCCCCATTGCTTTTTAGTACTTTATTATGAAGCATCGGAAAAAAAATAAATAAATAAACTTCATGATTGAGTGTACAGTAGAACCGCGCTATTTGGATCCGCTGTATCCGAAACGCGGGTTATCAGGAATTTTTTTTTAAATTTCTTACGATTGATTTCTTGCTAGTAACTTAAATTTGTATTACTTTTTTAATAGAACAGTGTGAAGAGACTAATCCTGCAGAAGCTTTATTGATAAAACGGTTGCTAAGCATTCCTGGGCGAAAAATAGTCAAAAATTTCTAATTACATAATTAAAATAAATTAGATATGCATATGTATTGCGTATTTATGTAGATATTTGTGTTTTTTGCACATTACTTTAATAAATGTCATTAGTTTCTTAAAATTTTAACTTAATAACCAGAATTTCGCGTTATTCGGAAGCTCTCCAGCTAAACTGGGTTTTATTGTATGTTTTAATCTTCCAGATTGTTCAGTACATTATCCCTCCTAAAAGCATATTCTGGGCTTTGGTAATGAATATTCCCCCATTATATTCCCAATATTTGATATAAGGTATTTTAACCATTTTAGGAGGAATTGTGTATTAACCAGTACACTCTTCACGTCAAAAAACAACATGACGGTTACCGATTGGGCAGGTGATGTTAGGTGATGTTAAACCAAGTATTTTTTTGAACGAATAGTAGAATATGACCGCATAGGATCGCATCAGACTGCATAAGAATACGCGAGCCTTGCATATTCATTTAAATTGTATGTTGTCTTGACATAAGCAATTATTTCAAAACCTATTCTTCTATAATACGTTATGACTAATCTCATACTGTATATTTAGGGTAATGAGTGTTTGACAAAGTTGCTAACGAGGTTATCAAAATTTTAAGATGTTTGAGAAACGTTAATATCCTTAACAGATGAGATCCTTTCAGTCATACTTAGGCACAGAGACATGAGAGCATAAAACAAACATGAGTCCATTGAGGCGTTTCTGTTTGTGAAGTTAGGTGGGTGGATGGCTATAACTGCTCGGCGGATTTCAACTTCGGATGGGGAAACTTGGCGCAACCCCCCCCCCCCTTTTCGCAGCTTTCAAATACACCTTTAGCTCTATCCTTGATACAATAACTTTTTCCCACACCCCCGTGTTCTTGTGACACTTCTCTCTCCTCCCTGTTCTTAACACCCGTCTCGAGCAAGATGTAACGTTATTAATACGAATTTGTCGGACCCAAGTGCTTTTGTCAGCGATCAATATTAGATTAGATGTCGAACAAGCTTTTGTTTACGCATTTATTCAATACCGCTGTTTTGGTTCATACTAGAAGTGAAGCGCGGGACCAGTCTCGCAAAAATATGACGTACAACTCACCGGTTCTTGAACTAGGACAGATGTTTTTGTTAACTATTAAAAATACTGTAATAAAAAAAAAAACTTTTAATTTTACATTAAATAATATTAATAATAACAATAACAGGGTAACATTGAGTTATGATAGAATTCCGTCCATCGTTCAATGAGAAGAAAATGCCTTCCAGGTAGAACACATCAGAATCATAAATTGCCTAAGAAAAAGGAATAAGGGGATGTTGATGGCAAGAAATTAAAAAAAAATAAAATAAAGCTATATAGACTTCTAGGTCCCTCATAGTGCGAAAGGTATTGAGAGTATATACATACTCAGGTAGCAGTTCGTTGCACATGAGCCACAATTGGTACCGGTTCAGTTCTGGACCGTGAGCGTTAACATTTATTTCATGCAAATTCCTATATGCACAACTCATTTACTTTTTTGTATTCTCGTATTTTTTATTTATTCTTGGGACTACGGTCCTGCAAGAACATGGGCCTCTCTTGTCACCTTCCTCTCATCTCTCCTATCCTGGGCAAGCATCCGTCATCTACATTCTTGTATTCATTTGTAAATTTTAATTTAAAAAAGCAAAACAATTTTTTTTTTTTAAACATTTTTAGGCAGAGAACGCGCCCATCGTATCAATTCGTGAAATATGTTGCGTCAAATTTCTTATTACGGGGAAAGAAATGTGTTTCATAAATGATTGTAAAAAAAAAAAAAATAAAAATAAATGTAGTTTTCATACAGTTTTAATGCATATAGGACTTAATTATTTCTTCAACTTTTCTTAGCTCTTCTTTGCTGAGCTAACAGCTTCAGCTCTTTCAGGGAATCTTGGAAATTATTACTTTTCCGAGATGAAAACTTGAAAATTATGAGGGAGTGATGGGTATAGTTATTATCAGGCTAATGGAATCATTAGCATGAGGCTCCCACGTGGAGTATTATACATTCTACCCCGCCCCCTTCCCCCACTCACCGCAGTAAAATTTTAAGAGCTCTAGGGGTGGGTCTTTGGTCCTCATGTTTACTCATCGGTGACTTAGGGGCCCTTAGGCGATTCCTCACCCTCCCGTCCGATGTTATTTCGCTCATGGGGATCCAATGTGGTCGGCACACATTGGGGCCCGCTATTGGAAGTCGAGGCCTTAGCTACCTTGCCCGGGACGTTAGAAAATATTGACTGTTTCATCAAATAAAGCCTTCAAGCAGTTTCGGCTGTCGAAAAGCTGAAGCTCATATGAAAAATGATTGTTCAATCAAAGCACGGATTACTGCCTATATATATGCGTATATATATTATGATATGGTAATGAGAGTTAAATTTAGAGTTCTTAATTTATTTTGTTAATATCAAATTACATATTTTTATATAAATATTTTTAAATGTTATAAAAGTCAATGGTTAATAAGAGTGAGGTAAAATGTGCGTTTTATGGTTGGATATTTCTTCCATATGATAACAGCACTGCTGGGACTATCAGCTAATAGGAATCAAGAAATAAACTAGAGAAAGAAAAGCTTGCGTAAACATTGTCAGTTCTTCCCCGACTCTAATGGGTTATTCTTCAATAACTTCACAGTGTTTAAACATTTATCAATATTCAATCTCAAATACTCAGTCGATCGCCTTTTCGGAAAGAAGAACAAGCCAGCCAACAGTAACATTCAACATTAAACAATTATTTCAGTGTTCAATTAAGTGTTTAATAATTTCAGTTAATCAATGAACCTTTTCCAGTTTTTTAAAAGTCAATAGTTATTGCAATCAACTGACGTAAACTTTTATATTTAGGGTACTCACAATCTCTCATTAAGCTTGCTAAATCATAAGATATTATGCTAAATTTCACAATAGAAAACAAGTCAACTAACAGGCTCAGTTTCACAGACCTGATTATATGCTAAAATTTAGCATTTAATACAGTGTCACTCTGCTAAATGGAGGGAGGGAGGGGGAGGGGGAGGGGGGAGGGAGAGGGAGAGGGAGAGGGAGAGGGAGAGGGAGAGGGAGAGGGAGAGGGAGAGGGAGAGGGAGAGGGAGAGGGAGAGGGAGAGGGAGAGAGAGCGAGAGGAAGAGGGAGAGGGAGAGGGTGAGGGAGAGGGAGAGGGAGAGGGAGAGGGAGAGGGTGTGGGAGTGGGAGAGGGTGAGGGAGAAGGAGTGGGAGAGAGAGTGAGATGCTTCATTTACAGCAATGCTGCCCAAATACCTGGAGTTGCTACAAATCAATCTATAGCTGGGCATAGTAACATTTCTTTTCTCTCATTTTAGCTCTAAACACATTATAATTATCACTACATTACCCATATTATATCTGTTCCCTTTTTTTTTTTCTTTTTTCCTTTGTTTGCTATAGACCTTCTATTACTCTCTAATCCATCCCTTATTTCTCTTTTCGGGTGACTCTCAACCATTTCATAACGTAAAATTACGCTTTCTCTTTTTTTATACACGCAAAACAAAAAAAATCGAAAACTAATCCAATGTTCACATTTTAGAAACGCACACCTAAGCATCAAAAATCTAGAAGTTTTAACTAACAAATGCTGCTCTCACTCAGGGTGAGAGCAGCTAATTTGAGCATCCAAATTTCTTATTTAGCCTAACTGTCATATGCCACACTTTCGCATAATATGAATATAATGAACATTATATTATAATCTTGATTTCTCTCTAATTCTAGACATGATGAGTTAAATAAATATGTGTAAAATAGGCAAAAAGTAAGATTCACTTAAATAATTAAAAGATCCATCAACTGACAACAAAACTAGGTTACAAAATAAAATGTACATTACCCGTACATTACCCGTACATGCCCCTTCTTACCGCCTACAGCGCCACTGTTTTTATTTAGCAAGATACTACAGTGCAGGGGTTCCCAGACCGCAGTACGTGTAAGTCATAAAATTATCTTTTTAACACGTTCAAAGAGGGATAACAAATTTTTTTTTTAAATATTATTGAATGTACCAATTATAAGACGGATAAACACGATCTACAATTAATAATAATGATTCAGGATAGTTACTGTGTTAAAGGCGAAAGCACTGAGTGTTGGAGAGGACTTAAGAATCAAGTTGAACTTCATCAATCCTAGCTCATTGTTTGATGCTCTCATTTTAATTAAACAACAATATTTTTCCAACTGAAAAATATTGTTCGAATTTCTTATTTTTGATAGATATACTTTTATCTGCAGATTTTTTGGAGTTGTTAATCTTTCTGTTGCTGTTGTTATGTGATATCAATTTCACTTTTGATTATGGTTTTTTGAACTTTATTTTCAAATTAATATTTTCTTAAGCACATTTACTGTAATGTATTATGTATTATTTTGTTTGTTAAATAAGCTTTTGTAAATAAGTTTGTATTTTTTTTTTTATGTAGACGAATCTTTGATACTAATATCATAGGATCAGGTAGTAGCATAAAAGCTGAGAATTTCTGCGATAGTTCATGCACTGGGTCGCTCATAAGTTCAATTCATTAATTTCGTTAAAGTCAATATGAGTAATAATGACCAAATTTGAAGTAGTTTCACTTTTTATTATTGAAAATCATTGATAAGGTAATTATTTATTGCAATCCCATTTATTTTCACCATAAAAGAATCTTTTGTTATTAAAGATTAATATTATTTATATTATTATAAATATCGTTATTTAGTAAAGTCATCATTTCAGCTCACCTCCATTTTCAAATACAAATTATTTCAGATTATCCAGAGAACAATTATTAGGTAATTAAGGTAAAATCATCAAACCTAGTAATATAAATTCAATTAATTTTTTTTCCAAGTAACTTCCTTTTATTTTAAATAATAGAAACATCAACAGTATCTTAACTCTCCCTTTCAGAGAAATAAGTACCTCTAAACGCAGCATATGACCACTCCGGAATTCAATATAATTAACAAAAGTTAATCAAGATAATTAATTAATTAAAATAAAAAAAAAGTAGATATGGAGGGAATAGCAAAAACTGTACGCCGCGATCCTATGATAATTTATTGCTTATGATATAAAACAATTAACTAATTAAAATTGTAATTAAAGTCTAATTTTAACAAAAAATATAATTGCGCTATGAAATTAGTTTTTATAATTGGTTTGTCGGTAGTTTATTTTTCAGCATATCGTATTAATAAAAAAAGATGTTTAATGGCGTTTCTTAATAGTTTCTTTTCCTCTGAATAAAATCAAACCAATCTCAATTTGCTAGCTCAACTTTTAAGCAATTTAGAGTTTTATTTTGAGATAAAAAAAATAACGCTCAAAAATAAGGGTTATTTTATATTTAATTTTTTTCACTCAACAATAATTATTATGAATGGATTTTTAATCTGTTGTCAAAACTTGCTACTTCAAAAAATCCTCCCCCCCCCCCGGAAAACCATAAAAATACTAATTTTCGCCCTCCCCCCCTTCAAGAATGTATACGACGCATTGTCGGAAATTTGCTTGATCTACGAAAATCCATTCAACCGATCACGAGTTATAAGAAGAAAAGCTAATGAAAATTCGGAAAATTTGCATACTTTTAGCCTACCTCTAAATAATCGGAAAATCGTTTGAACAGCGAAAATCCATCCATCTAGTCATGGGGTACCTGAGGAAAAGCGAATGTAAAGTCGGAAAATTTTCAAACTCGTTCTTACTTTAAATCTACCTTTAAATAGTATATGTGTGTGTTTATGTTTGTTTAAACAAATACAAAATACCAACAGTGAAATATAAAAGAAATGTGATATATGTAACCAATTCCTGAAATATTCTTATACGAGTTTCATCATTTCACTCGAGAACCGTTGGGCGCTAACGAATGGCAATGCCATCTTTCGGTTCGAGATAGGATGACAAATCAAACCTTATAAATCATTATCCTAGCTCTAAGGAAATCAGAGAACTGCAAAGGAAAATATGGGCAAACAACTAATTTTTGGATATGTGAAATTTTGAAAGAAAAGAATATTAAAGTAGCCAGGAGAGGGCTGTGGATATATCAACTTTTGAAAGAGAAAGTGAAAAAATTACTATGGGCAAATATCATGTGGATGTGCTCAGTTTTGTTTACGAAGGGTGAATTTAAACCTCTATTTGGCAGGGAAAAGTTAGATTTTGAAATTAAACTGGATAACCTTTAGATGCAGTTTTGAATGAAGAATTTTAATCCACCAAAAACTCAATTTTAATGAAAAGTGGATATATCAACTTTTGACAGAAAACTCCTCATTCGAGTATACACTATATATATCAGAAGTGGCTTCATCACAGCATTGCACGCCCTTAACATAAGCTTTTAAGACGTTTTGGGGGATTTCAGTATTCTTGAAAGATAATACTGGATTTCAGTATTTTTGAAAGGTATTACTGTAATCAGACTCGTATTGAGGGATAAATACCCTTCCTCACCACGACCCATATGGATATTTTGCGAGATATCCCTCAGTTCGTCCAGAGATCCCATTTGAATAACATACTTTTTACAAAGCACATTAAGCCCTCAGGAATAGATCTAGTAATATCTTGAGATTTAATTATTGCCTGTTTTAAATACTGCTGTCTGTAAAAGGCAAGGACTTGACATTGGCACAGAATTTGTTGAGCCTTTTCTTTATCCTGTAGGCAAAGAGGCTAGCTGGAATCTTCCACTAATTTCAAATTCTTGAGCTCATATTTTAGCGAAGAGTGGCCCTTAAGGAAACCAGTATTGTTCTCAACTTATTCTTTGCCAGATTAAGGTAGAATCTAATCTTCTCCTTTGACAAATTGATGAAGAGTTTGGGTCGATTCATGCCAGGTTTTGAAACCCATTATGCCCTCTTCTTCATTGTTTTACAGATTTTAATTTCCTTAGCTGAACCACCAGTGTACCATACCATGACCCTATTTTCAAATTTGGGTCCTCTTTCATTCCATATTCTTTTGTTTGGGATAATTGCAATCGTGAAATAGGCTTGAATCTTTCTGATCTACTTTCCATCGATTTTCGATTGCCTGCTTGAGGATAAAGACCTGGCCTAGCGTGCTTGGTGAACCCTCTATTATATTTTCATAGTACGAGTAAATTCGATTTAGCAGGACGTTGGTAATTTATTTATAAATCTACGCAGCTTTGTAATTATCTCACTCAGTCATTAAGCCCTTCACGGACAAAGTAGGTAGGCCTACCTTCCAATCCTCTTATATTCTTTTTACTTCCCATATTTTCTGGATTACCTGTAGTCGCTTGGCTTTATAGGTTCTCCTTCGTCTTTGGTTCTCCATCCCTTTCTTCTTTTTATCCTGTCGATAGTCATTTCCACATCCAGGGGTTCGGGTACTCCGTTTTAGTTCATATTATAATAAAAACTGATTTGTTAATTTCTAACTTTCGTATCGATCCTCAATCAATTCTGTGATAAACAATATTGGTTATGATTATGAGTATATAAATTCTTGTCAGAAATGATCCATCTTATTGCTCTTTAAATAAAGTTTTGCATCTTATCAATTTTATAAGAAATGTGCTTGATGCTTTTACATAATCTTATCATAAAATTATTAACTGTCATGGAATAGGAACTTAACTGTCTACCACACTCGCGTAACAAACAACTTTGACTGGAAGTACTTGAAGGGACTCACTGTTCTAGACAGCTCGCTTGTATATGGTCGAGTTTTCTTTATACAACATAATGTTTATGCAATACTATTGATCTGCATAGTATTGACCAAAAAAGCAATTGTTCTATAGTATTACATGATAATTTTTCCGATAATATTAAATTAGAGATCATAATTATATACATATATTTTTTAAATCTATAGACTTCATTATTATGATTCTGAAATAATCAATGTAATTACGTCCTGTATTTTTTTAAAACACATCTGAAGTGGTAGAGCGTATCCCCAATATATTCTTTTTTTTTCTAGTCAAATTAATGATGACTATTTATTTTTTTTTGTTTATCGATTTGTATTAAATCACAATTGAATGAATTTACAATAACTGTATTTTGATTCCTAAAAATTACTATTATTAATTAATAAAAAATAAGCATTAAATGAAATCTTTCTTATTTTTTTTAGATATCTTCAATTTTAGGCGAATATTTCATTGTACCTACTTCATAAAGTACAGGACTATTGTTTCATTCTAGCAAAAATCTGACACCGACATGTAAATCAGGCTCTGCGGTGGCTTTCTGATTCATTGTTTTCAATTTACTTTTATTTTCTATTTTATTGCCTCTTTTCTTGACGACAGTTTCTACTGTTCTTCTTAAATCATTACCTTTTTGTTGGTTGATATTACAATATCTGTCAAAGGGCCGTCAATTCAGTTTTCATTTTTTGTCAACCCCCCCAATCAGTATTCGATTCGTCTCAAAAGCAGATTTTTAAAAATGACAGATTTGCTGACAAAATGTCTTGTGAAAAGTTCGCGCGTTACATTCTGTCTGAAGTGAATATCGAAAAATTTTCACTAAATATTTTAAATAAAATACGTATACATATTTTGATTAATGGGTAGTCCATCGCACAACGGAAACTAGTCCTACTTGGTAATAGAGCAAAAAAACTTGGGAAAAAATCAATAAAAACTTTTTTTTAGTGCATAACTCTCGTGAAATAAAAGGATTTTAAATTTTTTAAAGTACCGATAAAATCGAAAAATCGTAACACTCGCAAACCAAGTGAGATTTTGCACTTTTGGACACTGATGCAACATTTATATAGGGTCAAAGGTTACTTTTCATGAACGTGAATATTTTGTTTTTTGTTATTCTTTTTTTTCCTGATTTCGTAAGTGACAGTTTATTTTACATTGTTTGTTTCAGGGAGTTTAAGGCTGTAATAAAATTGGGTCATCAACTCTCCTTGTTTTAAGATTTTTTTTAAAACGTTGTATCGGTAGCATCGAGGTATTTTTAGTTTACGTACGCATGATAGTATAGAAGGATCAATCTAATTATGGATTGATAAATTATTTGACACTTTTATAATTTTGTTTTTATTGAAAACTAGTTTCAAATGTTATAGATTCATCTTCAGTTCTAGAAACACAAAAATTAAAAAATAAGCAATTTAGAATACAGTTCTGTATTATTATAAATATTAAATTAAATGTAATATAAATTAGTATTATAAAACATTTATGAATTATGAATTTAATTAAGACAAGAGATCAAATACATGTTGTTACTTAAACCTTGGTGAGTACTTTAAATTGCTTATTTTTGAATTTTTGAGTGTTTTTAGAACTGAAGATGAATGTATAAAATTGAAACTAGTTTTCAATAAAAACAAAATTATAGAAGTGGCAAATAATTTATCAATCCCTTATTAGATGTATTTTTAGATTCTACCATCCAAGATTTGAAATAACAATATTTTGATAAATAATATTATTAAATTTGTTTAATAGAAAATTCCTTGACAGAATAAGAAAAGAAAAAATTCTGGAAAAAGAAAATGATAGTTGTCAAATTTGTTTCTTATGCTACTATACCAACATTATGAAAGGGGACTTTAGTTATTAAAATTTTTCATGTCCTCAGGTATTGCATGTGTACACACTTACTCCATATTATGATAAGACTCATATTACAATGTTTCATAAAAATAATGGTACAGTGTATTACAAAATGAATATAACAAAGTGATTATTATCGCGAATCATATGGCATAATAACATATAAAATAGTAGAATGTGAGGCATGAGTAGAGATGACCAACTGACATAGATGTTTTGAAACATCAACGTTTTGATTAAATCATCAATGTTTCTATTAAAGGCATCGATGTTTTTAGACCGATGTATCGGTATAACATAATAACATCGAAGTCTTTTTTGCCAACACTACTCCCACACGTTGGATAGTGTTAATTTGGTATAAGGATTTCTTCCAAAAGTAGTTAAATCAGATAGAAAATGGTCCTATAAAAATATAGAGTGCTCTCTGCCAGAGCAGACGCAGCCAATCTTTCCAGCTGCCTGAGGTTATTCGGTGTTTATAATTTGTCCATCATAATTATTGATGTTTACCATTGTATTCAATTACCTGTATGATGTTATAAAATAGCTTCCTTTTGTATTATAAACAAAAAGCACTGTGTTGAAATTTTTATCATTAAAAACCCATTCTATCATGTTTTAAATGGAAAAAAAATGTCATTGTTTCATTTATTTATATGTTTTTGATACCTACCTTTCTTGAAATATAATGAAAAAAGTTATTACAAATATTTCAAAATTACATAAATATTTTAGTCTTTATATAATGGTCTTCCAAAACCAGCCATTACCAAAAATGTTTAGCTGCCAGATGCATCTATATTTATTTATAATATTTATAATTTAAAAAATAATAACAGGAGCTGTGCACTTATAACACCGATCCATGACCTTTATTGAACACCTGTGAAAAATTTAAAAGAATTGATTTGGCCGCTGTTGGAATCCAACGCCTCAAATGATGTAGGCTTTGAAAATGTTATCTCTAGTGAATATATAAATTATTATTGTAATGTAATTGGAGACTACGTCGTTTGAGATGTACCTGGGTTAAGTTTAATCAATTGTGGTAGCAGCTATTTAATTAATACCAAAGAGGGTTTGTGGGTTGGGTATTCCGAGCTGGAATATGCAGCACATATTAACCATCTTATTTGAGTGTTTGTAATTTAATAATTAAACACTTTATACTGGAATAGATTACCCCAGCAGCTGCAATGTTATTCTATTTAGGAGTTGAAAATTTCGTACCGTAAATTGAATGGAATAAACTGCAACTTGTTGATTTTGTCTAATATTCTATTTTTTATTTCACATCCGAATTTTTTGAAGAGCTGTTATAATGCTAAAGAAACTTGGTTCAGATGTGTACTTACCACTGAAGACCAAGTTGTGTGGCCATAAGCAACATAACCTAATCTATATAAACACGTAAGAATGAAAATGTACTTTCTATAACAGCGGCTCCTAGACCGCGGTACCACTGGTGGCTCGCAAGGACGTTCCAGGTGGTATGCGAACAAGGAAACAAAAGTCATCGTTAAATTAATCTTTTTAACTCGTTCCACGAAGGATAACATTTTCTTTTAAAATTATTATTGAAATTATCAATTATAAGATAAATAATCACGATCTACAATTAATACAAATAATTCAGTATGATTACTATAGTAAAATCGAAAGCGCTCAGTGTTGAAGAGGGCTTTAGAATCAAGTAGATCCCTATTAAGCCTAATAGTCGATCGGCTAACTCCTGATTTTCAAGTGAATTGGCTCATTTCTGCGGTAAAGTCCACATTGGTGTAATGTTTTTGCGTATATTACGAATATCATAATCCGGAAATCAAAATCGGTAGGTCTATTATGATTTTAGCAAAAATAAACTTTTTAAAAAGATTTTTCTTTTTTCAGGAAATAGTAATTTTATCGAAAAAAGTTGCAAACAAATGTTATTTTCTTTAAAATTACCTACAAAAATGGTCCAGTTACATTTTAAGATAAAACTAAGGATAACGGACCTACGGAGCGTCAAACCTGTGACATCGGTATTTCAAGAAAAAACCTGTTGTATGTTGGCTTTCTTCATTCTAGAAATATACATTTTATCCAAAAAAAGTTCAAATAAAAGTTTTTCAGCTTAAGATTATCTATTAAGAGAAAGTTCCAGTTTCATTTTAAACTAAAACTGAAGTCAACGAACCTACGGAGCGTCGAACCTAATTCGAATGGGTCTTCCTAATTCTAGAAATATGCATCTTATAAAAAAAAAATTTGTTCAACTTCAGATTACCTACAAAAAAGTCCAGTTGCATTTAAGCTAAAACTAACGGTAACAGTTCAACGGAGCGTCAACCCTGTGAAACCTTCGGTATTTCAAGAGAAACCTGCTTTTCGTGACCTTTATAATCACTGTTTTGCGTAGGATACGAATATGATGGTCCTTTAATTTTAGCTTAAAATGTAACTGGACCTTTTTTGTAGATGATCTTAAACTAAGCAACTTTTGTTTGAAACTTGTTTCCATAAAATGCATATTTCCTGAAAAAAGAAAAAAAAAACTAAAAGAAATGCTTTCTTTGAAGTTTATTTTGGTTAAAATCATAATAAAGCTACCGACTTTGATTTCCGAATTATGATATTCGTAATCTACGCAAAAAACGAAAACAATTACACCAATGCGTACTTTACCACAGAAGTGAGCCAATTATATCCAGTAGCTGATAGACTATAATTTGATGTTCTCATTGTAAATAAACAACTGCATGCTTCCAACTGAAAAATATTACCCCAATTTCTTATTTTTGATGGATTCACTTGTATCCAGTGATTGAATTTAACTCTTATTTTTCTCTCTCAGTGAATAAAAATCCAGATATGATTTTTATATTTAAAAAAAAAAGTCAATGTTAAAATTATATTATTTGACGATGATATAAAGGTTTTTCAAATATTTTTGTTATTGGGATCCATTATTAGGTTGCCGAGGGTGCTGATCATGAAAAAAAATATCGATTTTAATAACGCAACATCGATTATCGAATTATTTTAACGGTGCGGATAACATCGATATTCAGGTCGTTTATTAGGTTACCGAGGATGCTGAAAATGAAGAATCTATCGATTTTAACATCGCGACTTCACGTATCGATTTATTTTAATATTTCGGATATTATCGATATTGAGGTCAATTATTAAGTTGTCGAAGGTGCTGATTGTTTACTTATTTTAACTTATATCTTCGAAAACCTTATACATTCTCACGTTATCATTAAAACTACACCACCCCTAATCCCATAAACGACCTCAATATCAAGAAAATTCGAAATTTTATAATAAATTAATACATTACTAGCGATCAATCAAACTATATTTTAACATAATAGGCTAGAGACCGCAGACCCCCCCCCCTGCTATGGTCAACAGCTTGGGATATTATAAATACCATTGGAGTCCTTTCCAAGGGTGTCATGTTCACCATTTCACTTAATTAAACTAGATGATGGCATGCAGATTAAATAGAATGGTAGATTTTGTTACAGATCTTACTTTATTTATGTTACGTTATTAATTAAACTATTGGTTTACTAATTTCTAATCTAAATTACTCTCAATGTAAAAATCTATGAACTGTAACATATGTATTTGAGAATACTGGGAGAACTCTTGCTTATTTAATATATTATCCGGATGCCACAGAATATTAGACATTGATGTACACAATGAATCAAAGGACTAGCACTTATCTTATTGTTGCCTTCGACACTCGGTGCCCGATGGTCTAGGTCTTTCTCTCCTGCCTCGATGGGCTGCTCAGCTGTACCCTCTGCGAACCTTAGTCTTCTGCCTTTAGCTCGAACCTCTTTCTTCCACCATCTCCCAAGAACTCTCTTCACTCTTTCACTTTCTCCCCAGAACTACTTTATTTCTCTTTTCTCTGTCTCTTATACTCTTTTCCCCCTTCTCCTTCTTGAAAAGATTCATTTTGCCCCCACTCTCCTTTTGGACCATCTCATTAGTTGACGTTATAATATTTTTTGGAAATGTTTGTCCTATTTTCTCTATTGTTCGTATTTACCTTGGTTTATTACACCTTGTCGACCGGGCCTATCTCTAGTTTTATGGTGCTCTTACTTTCGCTTATCTTAAGCGGTCCCCCTAACTGACCCGGGATTCAATAGGTATCCACTTGCTTTCTTTTGTTTGAAATGAAATTTATTTATGTTAATATTGACTGAACCAGGAGGCATCATTATTTAATTTATCCATATTATAATTACTATTATTTAATCTTAATGATTTCCTTCAATCCCAGTATCCTCAATACATAACATTTTATTTAAATCGACATTTTTTTCATTATCAGCACTCTCGGTAACCGAATAATCAACCTCAATATCGCTGATATCCGAAATGTTAAAATAAATCGATACTCGATGTCACGATATTAAAATAGATATTTTTTTCTTTATCAGTGCCCTCGGTAACCCAATAACGGATTCTAGTATCGATGATATCCGAACTGTTAAAATAAACCGATACACGATGTCGCTATATTAAAATCGATATTTTTTTCATGATCAGCACCCTCGATAAACTAATGATAGTCCTCAATATCGATGATATCCGAACTGTTAAAATAAACCGATACATAATGTCGCGATATTTAAATCGATATTTATAATGATCAGGGCCGTTGTTAACCTAATGATGGACCCTAATATCAAAAATATTTGAAAAACCTTTATATTCATTGTCAAATAATAAAATTTTAACATTGACTTTTTTTAATTTTATTTAAGATGTAAAAATCACATCATGACCTTGAAAAATAAAAGCCAGGATATAAATATAAAAATCATATCTGGACTTTAATTCACTGAGAGAGAAAAATGTGAGTTAAATTCAAACCCTGCTTTTATCTAGAGAATTTTACAATTGCTATTGTTATGTGAAATCAATTTCTCATTGATTTTGGATTTTTGAACTTTATTTTCAAATTATTATTTTCTTAATCACATTTACTGTAATATTTTACATATTTTTTGGTTTGTTAAATAAGCTTTTGTAAAAACAAGTAAAAAACAAAACATATATTACTACTACCGTGTAACCTCTCCTAACGGACACCTCTTTGTTATGAGCATTTTTCATTCTCAGACTCTTTAATAATGGTTTTAATGTATTTTTAACTTCTGTCTAGTGGACACTCTCTGTAACAGACGTGGACTGGTTCTAAGCTCACTTTTTACTGAATTTGGTTTCTCTGTAACGGACAGAAGAAATAAAGCATGGTTCAGCTCTTAGAACTTTTGATACCATTATGTTTACTCTGTTTCTTACTACATTGTTCACAGTAGTTCGCCTAAAGCAGGAGTCCCCAACACTGTGCTCGCCTGTCGTCACTTATGCTCGCAGGCACAATTGTGCCCGCCTAACATAGCCTGCAGATTGACGAGTTTTCAATAAAATATTGTTTAGTTAATCTTTTTTTTTAAATATCTAATAATTATTAGGAAATATAGCCGAGTTGTTTGAAGATAATAATTTATTTATATCATAGCATTTTATGTTTGTCTGTCTATCAACATTACGGTTTTACGTGGCCTATTGCAGATGAAACATTTTTTAATAAAGTATTGTGTATATTTTTTTTAATGCCTAATAATTAACTGGAAATTCGTTTCAATAAGCTAATTTATTTTAAAATATTAAATTATGATATGATATAATTTCTACTAGTTTCGGAAGTTTACGTTACTAAATTAAATTGTTTTGTTTTTTTGTTAACAAACACAACTTTCTTTGATATACCTTTATTATTTTTATAACATTAATATTTTTTTACCCAAAACAAACCAACGTATCGAGATTTTCTTTCATCCTCTTGGTTTTCTTTCTTTCTTTGGAAAATTTAACAATACAACAGCACTGTACCTATTTTCCAATTATTAATGTAATTTTAATATAATTTTTCAAAAACTAATTTTTTTTTACCTTAATCATGCTGTTTTTTCTAATATAAAATAGTTGGGAGTAATTCCCTAAAGTCTGTTTTTTCGTAAGTAAATTATTTCGTCAATTATGTCCAATAATATTTTTTTTTTTAAATCATTATTACACTAGGGATGTCTGCTACTCGTATTTTTAAAATTCTCGAAAGAAAGAAAGAAAACCCAGAGGATGAAAGAAAATTTCGAAACGTTGGATAAAAAAATGTTAATGTTATAAAAATAATAAAGATATTATAAGGAAAGTTGTGTTTGTTCACAAAAAAAAAAAAAAAAAAAAAATTAATTTAGTAGTTTATTTATAAATCATAGCATTTTATGTTTTGCCGTTAATAGTCGTTGTTGTTTTGTTTATTTACTTTTTTTAGCAGTAACGAAAATTGAATGACTTTTGGTGACTGTAACACTGCATTCAATTTATTTTATACATCGTTATATGGCCATATCGTTATATATTCAAATCATTATGATTTGAATATATAACGATTCTTCTCTCTCTTCTCTTCCTTCCTCTTTGATGCCTTTCAGCGTAAAGTCGCCTCTATCCACCGGAGCCAGTCCCCTCGATCCTGAGCCAGCTACTTCATTCCTCTCAAAGTCCTTCCTCTTTCTCTGCCCAACCTGGTGACATATTCATCATATTTTATCCTTGGCCTGCCTCTGGGTCTTTTGCCAGTTGATCGAGCTTCCATTATCTTCCTTGGGTCTCGGTTCTCGCTCATCCTGCACACATGTCCAAACAACTTTAATTGGCATTTCTCGAAGGTGGTTTTCAATGAAGATATCTCTTCGTGTTCTGCCTGCCACTCTACGCAGGTACTTCATTTCCATGGCAGTCATACGGCTAATGTGTCTGTCCAACATTACCCAACTCTCAGAACCATATAGTAGAGTCGGCAGAAAGACAGCTTTAAAGATGTGGATCTTGATCTGGTTGGTGACCTCTCTCTTGCCTACAATAGTATTGCAGATCTGATAGTATATTTTATTTGCTTTTGCAATTCTGCTGGATACTTCTTTGTCAATCGTGGCAGTGTTCCTAACCACCGTTCCGAGATATGTGAAGTCATCAACAGTCTCAAGTTCCTCGCCGTTACAGAACATTTGTACATCTTCCTTTTTTTCTTGATATTGCCAGGACTTTACTTTTAGTGGAGTTAATAGCCATTCCTTTTCTCAATAGCTCTTCTTGCCATTCAACCAGGGCCCGCTGTAGCGTTCCTTTATGATTTGAGCATGAATTTGAACACGAATGTGACTAAGCGTAAGCCTGTGTTGCTTCAATCACATAGGCCTGTTGTAATATCAACATCGAGGACGTGACGGCCGAGTACGTTGGGGCGAGGGTCCCAGAGTGCCCGGTTCGGAACGTTGTGGGTTCGATTCCCACCTGGGTCGGTTAATATTTATTTCGTGGCGATCCCGCGAAATGAATCTTTACACTCCCACTCTGGTTAGTACGCGGCGGTGACGTAAAAGTAGCCGTCAGGGGTTGGCAAAAAGGACCCCATATGGCCCACTTGCCGGACTAGTTCCCCCTACCAATACCAGTATCAGTATCAGTAATATCAACATCACCAATATAATTGCTATTCTCAATGTAAAAAAATTGCCGGGATTCTGTAATATTCAATCAATGACGATTCAGATATAATAACAGAGCCCATTATAGAATTGATCATTTTTTTTTCATTATATAAATAATTTAATCACCTCACAATTATTGTAATATCTTATTTTATTTTGCCTTCAACATCCGTGTCAATGCTTATAAAAAAAAAAAAAAAAGAAACCAAATGACTTAATCTGAAATAAAGCTATAATAATGCACAAGGACTTTAATAACTACCTAATATATACTAATAATATTTGTATAATATAATGATATTTGTATAATATAATAATATTTATGTAATTTAATAATAAAAATTTCATGTTTAATTTTTAGATTTGATTCATGGATTTAACCTAAATAACGTAAAACGTACATTTCACTGAAACGTTATATCATAGAAATTTGACCTTCTAGGCAAAAACTAATTCCAAATTTGGGTTCAGTGCACCAAATTTGTATGAAATCAGTTCCAAATACCCCGTCACCAAAACTACTGTTGGCCTGTGTTATCATTTTTAAATTTAAAACTCTTCTGCACAAAAATTTCTGCACAAGAATCATTCGTTCCCGTTCACAAATATTAAATAATCAACGGATTGAATTTGTTGCATAAAGAGGGGGGGTAGGGGTGTCAAAAATAACACAAAGGTTGGCACGGCTTTAGAATAAAACTTTTTATCCTGGAACGGGAAAAGTTTATAATAGGCCCCGCTATCTTTTGCAAGCTTCGTTGAACCCTAGGCGTCTCATTGCTGGCACAAGGCGTTCGCTATCGATTTCCCTTCAATGCTCACCGTTCGAATTTATTTGATATAATGGTTTATTACTATGTTTGTAATAAAAATTTACTATACATACCTTCCATGTGTACATGCAAGGCAGCAAAAACTATATGGGGAATGTGTCTAATTGATAGGACTCATAAAACTTTTGGTCCGAGTATGAACGAAGAGTAAGTATTTTAATAAACAAATTAAAGAACTGTTTTTTCTATTCAGCCCACGTTTCGGCTTAACGATATAGGCCATCGTAAGTGTTACATCAAACATATGAGAAAAATTAAACTGAGTAAATAATATGAATATCGATATTAGAAATAGGAATGATGCAACAAATGGTATGGTATGGTAAGAATTTGGATTTAATTGTTCGGTTACAAACAGCTGTAGTGTGTTGTCCATCTTCCGCTTGGTTTGGCTGACTTAGGAGGCTATTGATGATTTTGAGGAACTATTACCTGCTTCACCATAATTTCCCAATATGTTTTTCTTATCGTATTATGCACATTTTTAAATATTTCATTAAAGTTTTCTTGTTATTTTAATTTATATGGTTGTCTCATTTGCTTTTCCTCTGTAGTTATTATTGTAAAGTATTGATTGATATTTGTTTGCTTATATACATATATATATATATATATATATATATATATATATATATATATAAGTTATAGACCGAAGCGTGGCAGTATCAACCTTAATACCATCCTGGAAAGTAAACAACATTGCGATTGTATATAAGGAGGATTACTTCTATGAATAAACAGTCTTGTTTCAGAAGTCGTGATAGTTATTTCTCAGCCCTTTCCTTTTTTTTAATTCAATTTGTTCGCCGTCGCATAACTCATTACGCATAACGCGAGACCTTTTCTTTTCTTTTTGAAAATTTTTGTCTTCGTTTTTCTTCTGCTACTTTTCGAACCAGGCGAAGACGAAGAAAAATCGAGATGGCATCAGAAGGCGTAGTAAGACCGGCAGTGCTGAACGTACCGGACTTACCTCCACTACTACGAGAAACCATGGCGGAAGCCCATGCCAACGCTCTGGAATGGATGAAGCTAAGGACAGCGACATCGCAGGACCTGCGGAGGGCGATTTCCGATCTGGAGCGCTTCGGCGGCGAAATAGGCGAGTTAAACCATTTTTTGAAGGGTGGTGATCGCCTTATGGCGAGGATACAGGCCAAGACATCGGAGAACCTTGTTAACGCTGGAGATGCCGAAGCATTGAAGGCAGCTCTGGTATGCAGAGTAAAAAGGAACGTGCTAAATCTAATCCAAGCAGACGAGACACCATGGCTGGTAATTAAGGAGAGGCTGAAGAAAGCTTTCGGAGGGGGCAGGTGGACCCCGGAAGAGGACATCTACCAAATGTTTAGGGAGAGGCGTTCTCCGCGACAGACGAACGAACAATACACTGGAGCGCTGCTAGCGCGATTCAATCAGATCACGGAAAAAATGCGTGAAACCTTGAGTATAGGCGAGGTACAAGACAGGATGGTATTTTTGGCGACCATCCTCAAGGTCCAATTAGCTAAAGAGACTGGAAAGAGGGAAGGCTTGCCAAGAGATCGCTCATTCATCGAATGCGCCCAGGAGATGATCGACTCTAGCGCAAGAGAAGAAAAAACCAGGATGGAGGTGGAAGAAACGGGGTGGAGCAGGGTGACCGATAGACGCCCCAGAACTACACCAATAGGCTGGAGGAGGAAAGAACCGGCGTATACGAGCAGACAGAGACCCTCGGTAGGCGAAAGAAGGTCGGGACAATCTAAAGCAAGGAATGGTCCTCGAAAGGAAGAGAGGAATTGCCATGCCTGTGGGAGGCCAGGACATCTAGTGGCACAGTGTCCTCGCACTAGATGCCTTGAGTGAGGCACAGAAGGGCACGTTGCGAGGCATTGCCCATACATCTACCGGAGGAGGGAAATACGCGCAGTGCCGATGGAGGTCAACACTCAGAAGGTGCGGAAGAAGGCGGGTTCATCCGCGAGGAGTGGAACTTCGGAAGAGGCGACGGAGACACCGGGAACTTCGGAGACAGATGGCGAGGAACCAGGGAGCAACCGAGGCAGGAGCCGTCAATGGGGTGAGCGACGACGAGCGGCAGCTGAGAGGAGGAAGCCAGCAGGAATTTGAGGGGAGTGTCCGCAGAGAGGCGACCGCACAGCGACATGCAACAACATCAGAGATAATTCATGCTGGTTGCCAATTATTGAGTTGATTGATCAGTCTTGTTTCAGAAGTCGTGATAGTTATTTCTCAGCCCTTTCCTTTTTTTTAATTCAATTTGTTCGTCGTCGCATAACTTATATATATATATATATATATATATATATATATATATATATATAAGTTAAGACTGAGAGGAAGATAATATTAAGTAATCCTATTGTAATAATAAACAAGCAATGTAAATGTATATATAGAGGATTAATAAAGAGGAGTTCAGTCTTTGTACAGTATTCGAGAGTGTCGTTTTGTCTCCTTATTTCCCTTTTTTTTTTATTCTAAGTATCGGAACAGGCATAAGTTATATATATATATATATATATATATATATATATATATATATATATATATATATATATATATATATATATATATTGTGCAGAACGGGGTAATGCCGAACACTTGGGCTTTCTGGCCTAATATCTCAGAATCTCTCTGTTGCCAGCCGATGCTACTTCGGTCTGGCGATGCATTTCAGGAAAGTCGCTGGTGCGTCCAGTTATTGCATACGGGTCGGAGTCATGGGCCATCTTCCAATTGGACAAGACAAGGCTTCTGGTTTTTGAAAGGTCCATGTTAAGAAGAATTTTCTGTCCTGTTAGAGAGCATAGTTTCTGGAGAAAAAGAAAGAGCTTTGAGCTCTCAAGTCTTTGTGGTGGTATTGATATCATCAAGTTTATTAAGCTGGTAAGACTCCGATGGGCTGGGCATGTGGAGAGGATGCACAGCAGTGAGATTCACAAGAAAGTCCTAACGGAGGAGCTAGATGGCAAGAGAAGAGTGGGAAGGTGCGAGTCCGCGCGGGGTGCTCGGAACCGGACAGACTGGCGGAGGCGGTTAGAGGAGGTCCAGGCTCGGTGGCCGGCTGTGGCGCCAGCTATGACGATGATGAAGGAAATGAGAGAAATTATATTAAAAATTATTTTATTCATATGGGTTGCATTGAAAATGTCAAAAGTAAATCAAATTATTTAAATAGTAATTGAAAACTATAAGAAGAAAAGAAATAAATGGGCAAAATCATCTATAGGAGCAAAAATCTATATAGGAACGATATTACATAAAAAGTAAATGATCATAATATGTATGAATACAAATATTTTAAGGAGCAAAGAAATACACGAATCCGTGCATCCAAAGCAAACTGTTCAGTAATACCTCATACGGTGTCATTACATAAAAGATCACGGTATGCAAGAGGCATTCAAAAAATCCAATTTCAAGCAATAATAATAAGGAAAGAACTATTTATTACACCATCGTTTCAACAGAATAAAGATAAAAGCTAAAATACCATTTACCTCAATATGAGTCAAATATAAAAGTTGCAAGCTGGCACTCGAAAACCCTTCGAAGTTCAATTATTCTGGAATGTTTCGGAAATTAACCTGGAAAATCTACGTTTGATTTTTTTGTTGGCCACCCTGTTTTTATGGAACGGATCACCGTAGGAGTGGGTGGGTGAGACATGTACGAATGTTGGGACAGTTGTGCCTTTCAGATTTATTGTAAGAGAAATAATAATCCCTAAGGGACTCGAGTAAGTATGAACTATAAGAAACAAACAGAGCAATGCTTCACGTACTGATAGAAAATACAAATAGAAGATCAATGGATAAAGTGGAAGATATAATCTCACTTGGAAGTTTTTCCTAGCCAGCAGAGGGTCGACAAACTGGAAACTTTTAGAAGTTTCCCAGGGGCAATTGGGCCAAGAGAGTGAAGGAATATCCACAAATTACAGGAGGGAGCCATTTTGTAACCGAGACAACAAACTTTCGAAAAGCTGTAGCGGTAATTAAACGCGGACGTAAACTTTCTCAGCGCAGTTAAAAACTAAAACCTTCTTCGTAAGTCAGTCTGGCAATATTATCTATTTTTATGAAACCTTATACCGATTTCTAAAATAAAATATAGCAACTTGTTACTTCACGACCTCACATTCTCTACACAATTTTATTTTTCTATTTATCTTATTTTATATTTCCAAATAAATAAAAAAAAACTTCTTTGGCCCTTTAGTCTCCAATAAAAATTCTTTATTTTATTTTCCAAACCATTGTGTTAGATTACAACTTTTTTTTATTATTTTTTATTTGTCTTTATCGAGGATCTGTTGATTGAGTATTAAAATATACTTTAGTTCCTGCTAGTCCTTTAATTAAAAATTATTCCTATTTTCAACTATTTTCAATATTTAATTGTCCGTTCAAATAGATAAACAGTCGTTTTGGATCATTTTTTCAAATATACATATTACAAATTATTAAAATGTCTGAACTCTAAACATGCATAATTTTTACAATAAACTGGCAAAAACTCTTTAAAAGTATTAGACACATACTATTTCTATTTAAATATTTTAGATATTAGGATTTAATAGCAGAATTTTATGTTTTATTGTACCAAAATTGCATAATGCCGTGACGTCTGCTAAGTTGTTAATAGCGGATAAATCCATTGCGAGGCCTGTAGCAAATGTTATCAGGGGGCCTAGGTTTTGTATGATAAAATAAAATAACTTTTACAAACTTTTCTCGATTTAATGTATACAAATTTAGAGATAGCATCAGACCAATCAATTTCTCTAAGTAAGTTACATTCAATATTTATTAATGTGACGATGCAAATTTTTTTGGTCTAAACACGGGACCCGTAGCATTTGCTACTTCTGCTAAATGGCTAATCCCGCCCTGATAGCAAGCATCATTTGAGGAATTTACTATCAAAAGTCAACTTCTCCACTTTTGTAAAATAATTTTTAATTTTTTTTTTAGGGGGCATCTCATGGAGATAGGGCATATTTGAATTGAAAATGGTGATTTGTAACACTTTTATAATATAAATTATAAGGACTACAAATAAATAAATAAATAGAATAATAATTTTTCAAATAAATCTTCGTTTTTGAGAAGTACGAGTATATATATATATATATATATATATATATATATATATATATATATATATATATATATATATATATATATATATATATATATATATATTAACTTTTGATAGAAAACTCCTGATCTTACAAAATTATCATATAGTCCACTGTTAAGCCGATTCGCTGAGCGAAATATTAAAATAAACGCGTATTTAGTAGAAGATTGTATGAGCATTCGGAAAATTACCATCCGATTTGTGCGCGCCCAAAGGATTGGGAAAATATTAATTTCTTAAAGCAAATTTAGAAAGTTTCACATTTTTCATGCAAATTTTACAAAGAAATACCTAAATTATTTTTGATGAGGTGGGACGGGGTAAAGGGATTTCTTTTTGTAATGTCAGGTTTTGAAGGTCAAGTGCACAAAATATGACCATGCTCGGTTGATTTGTATAAAAACAAATATAAAAAAGCTTTTCATTGCGTATATAGATATTTATATATGTGTTCAGAAGGAACCTTTTAGCAATTTATGGAATATAGGTTTTTTGTAGCATCAAATGATAAAGAAACAAAAGGTATATGTATATTCTTTTTATTTTTTCAAATCGATGAAAAATTTGCACGAGAACAAACCCCTAAAATTTGTCACCTCTAATAAAAGAATTCTTTCGTACTTATAGATCCAAGAAAAAGCTGAAATAGCTGATAATACAGTACAGATTTTTATTTAAATACTTGGATACATTCATTGAGCTTGTTTAAAGATGACATTAAAAGGGTTAATAATATGTTTAGGATGAATTAAGAAGTGACTTTCATTTCCATAAGTGATGTTATTATGCTATAAAATTAAAATTGTCACCATAAACATTATTTTCTTGAGGAAAATTGCAGAGCCGACAGTCCCCCTCCGATTATATGAAAAGGGAGTGGCAAAAAGTGTTGGTCCAAACTTTAAATCCGATCCTAAATGTATCTTTCATTTTCGGCAGATAGCGCACAGTGGTTAGAATAGCATAATTAGCTTGACAAAATAGGATTTTTTGTATTCTCATTTCAAGATAAGATTTGTTGATATATGTAGAGGGAGTACCGCGTACCTTGATACTGAAAGGATTTCATTTTCTCGGCCGACGAGCAGTTATAATTCCAGATAAATCAGTTGTTTTCTCTCGCCAAGAAAAAGGTGTCTGTGCTTCAATTTTTATTTAGCTATTTCCTATTATGTCAGCTCCCCAAGAAGGTAAGTAAATCAAATATATAGTGTAAGCAATAAAAATTAATATTAATGATTAATATTGCCTCTGTTTATTGTCACCTAGGGACATTTGAATAAACAGAGTCGATTACTTAGAATAGATAACATTCTGAAATCCGTAGAAAAAAATCGCACGCAATTGCACACTTTTAATTTTGTATTTTTTTATTCTAAATAACGTATTTTTTTAGTTCTATGATGTTGCTGAACCTTAAGTCATCTTGATAAAACACTGTTTTTTTTTTTTCATTACCAGGAAGAAGCCAAGTGATGAAAACCGTGGATCACTTTCACAATGACTGAAATTCAAGGCCCTTAGGAAAGATGAAGTGGTTCGAGAAAGTATGATGGCTTATTATCGAAAACCTCGATGAGCCATATTAGTGGCTAAACATTTCCCAGAGACATTCAGTTTAGTTTTAGTAGCAAAAGCTAGTTCATCAAGGGATGTGCTATTTACTAATTTAGTATATTTACGTAGTTTAGCTATCTACATTCACTGAACACTTTAAGTGGACGCCCAAACTTTCCAATAGCACAGAATTTCGCCAGAAAAGTTTTATGAAAGTACTTTTTTAGCCTACATTCATTTTGATAATGAAAATCCGATAACTTACGTAGAAACGCTACCAACGTTTTTCTAAATTTTTAAGAGTGTTTAACTTACTCTGTATTTCTTCCTCATTAATTGCCGTTGAGAATCGTTTTTGGAGAGCCATCATAATTTCACGAACCATCTCTTCTGAGGTCCTTGAATTTGTGAAAAGTCTATATTTCTTACCACATGGCTAGTTCCTTGTAAAGAAAAAAAAAAACACATTGCTTTATCAAGATGGCTTAAGGTTTTAGTTTTTTTACAGCAACATCATAACTTTCTTTAAAATAAAAAAAATACGAAGATAAAAGCATGCAATTGCGTGAGATTTTTTCTATGGCTTTCAGAATGATATTTATTGAAAGTAATAGACTCTGTCTTTCAAATTTCCATAGGCGACAATGAACTGAGGCAATATTAATCATCAATATTAATTTTTATTGCTTACACTATATATTTGGTTTACTTACCTTCTTGGGGAGCTGACATCATTTGACATAGTTAAAAATAAATTGAAGCATAAACACCTTTTTCTTAGCGAGAGAAAACTGCTGATTTATGTGGAATTAAAACAGTTCGTCAGCCGAGAAAATGTAAATATTTTAGTTGATCCTTCCGGAGTAAAGGTACATGACAGTCCCTCAACAAATATCAACAAATCTTATCGTGAAATAAGAACTTAAAAAAAATCCTATTTTGTCCGGTAGGGAAAAAATAAAAATGTACAGAAATGACGCAAAAATAAGAAATGCTGCATTATTTTAATCTTAAATAATATTTATATAATAAATAATATAGAAAGAGAAAAAAATAATAAAGATAATATATATAATATTCTAGATTGAACCTCAAGATCCACAAAAACTTATATTATTAACAATCAATATATATATTTATATAATGAATTTCTTCTTGATACAAATAGATATTTAACTTTTTAACTTGACAAATTCCAAAAATTACATTGTTAAATTCAATCTGATAATACTGTCACTGAGTGGACTGTGTTTGACCTCTACGTTACTAAATTAAAATTGTATCACAGATAGCTACTTGGTTTCATAGATGGGTATCTTGGTCTAGTAAAAAATGAATTTAAACAAACCCTGAAGACATGAATAGAAAAAAGTTTTTCTCCCAACTATCGTGTTCGTCTCAAGGATGGTTGTAGGCTATTGAAGGAGTTGGAGAGAAGATGAATGGAGTGACGGATACTGACTCATCTTGAAGGATTAGCGGAATGCTAGCACCAGCACTGCAATAGTCAGCTTGGCTTAGCTAAATTCCTAGAGAAAGTAAAAACTTGCTTACATTCAGCTGACTTAAATTTAATACGAAACTCAACGAACCTTCTGACATGTTTTACAAAACATATCATATGTTTACTCTAATTACCACATCCACGTAAATATAACATATAAGAGAAGGAAATAATAATACCTACCGTACGTAATCGATCATAGAAAATGAGTTTTATTATACAAAAGTTTTACGTTTTTTTCACAAGTCTAGTATTGAATTGTGATTATCTATGAGTAGAATGCATTCATAAAAATTTAAATGACTGTTGTTGTTTTTTCGGTGAGTTGGTTAAACCCTAAATGAGAAGGAGAAGTAAATGGTTGGAGGGTGTTGAGTGGGCAGCCAATCCGTGACTTATCACCCTCGACCCACCCCCACCTCCTCAATCAGATTCGATCTGCCCAACTTGAATTCCTCCCTCAGTGGCAGGCCCTGGTATCTTCGGCCAATTACCCACTTAGGACAATAGCTCCGCGCTGACTAGACTTTTACCTTTAGAGCTGGAAACTTATCTCGATAACTAAGAGTTTCTTTTACCCTGTCCCAATTATTAAGATCTACACCTCCTTGTCAAAAGAAAGTACACCGCAGGTCTTCCGTACCGTCAGTATTCTGTGAATAGTCCCTGTAGCTGTGTTAATAAGATTTTCCCACGCCCCTTGTGAGTTTTCTCTATTGCTCTATTGAGTTGGAAATTAAAAGATATTTTAAATATCTCGCTTTGGTTTCTAAATGAACTTTAATTCTAAAGCTTATTAAAGTTTTTAACATTGTCTAAGATTAATAATGGAAGAGAATCTTGCATGGGTACGGCCTTTGGTATGAATGAATAATATAAATAAACCGGTTTTACGTTTTTTTCACGATTAACCGGATGCCGAATGAGTTGATAAACCATAAAAATACACCAATTCAACGTTAAATCATATTATGAATGTAATAAAAATACTTATGATGGTTCATACTTATATGTATTAATTATAGCTAGAGGTGAGCTCCTCAGTTCAAATTATCAACTGCTCTTCTATGTATACGAACTTAACTAACAATAATATATGTTTAATTTTATTGCACTCTGTCTAATATTGAGAAAATTTAGATGGACTGATTGTTGTTTGTTGATACGTTGTTTGTTGTATTTTAGTCATTAATTTTATCTCTTTTTAATGATTCATTGTTTATCCAGCCCTACAATTTTACAAGCCCACTTTTTCCGCCGCGATGCTGTTAGTTCAACTAAATGTATAGGGTTCATGTAACGTAATTACTCGGTTGTGTAGTAATTTCTCGATTCAAAAGAAAGTATCTAGTAATTTCTCTTAAGTGGCCTCGCCACACAAGAGCAGGCTGGTGACAATTCAGCGGACAGCTCTGCTTCGGGTCGCCAAGGTGTTCAGACCTGTCTCTTGCGAGGAAGTGCAAATCTTGGGCAGATAGGTACTTCTCGACCTCCTGTGAGAAGATGGTATGAAACTTAAAATGAAGAGAGAAGGTTCGGCTACCAGTAAGTACCCGGATGAGGTTCCCTGGGATCGGAAAAAGATTATCATTATTAGGGAGGATACTTTTTTAGGGGGGAGTATTAGCGTCCTTACCTACTCAAATTATAAATTTTTCCGGGAGGATACATTAGAAGAATGGAACCGACCGTGAGTGATGCCGAGGAAAAACTTTCCCACTATCAGGTTATATCTAGTAGCAAAATGGGTCCTCCCGTACTACTGTGGCTCACAGGTCATGGGACTTCTATGCCATCGACCCCCAATTCCCGGCTACAACGTATTGGAGACTGCTGAGCAGGTCGTCATTGCCTGCTGGTACCCTGGAAAAGTGGGCTTTTGACTTCCAGGTATTTCAAAATGACCACTAGAATAGTGTTACGAGTGCATTCTCGTATTTCACAAATGCGGGACCAGAGCCATTTCCGACCAATAACTCATTTTCTCTCAATGTCTTCGTCTTAACGACTTATTGTGTTTTTTATATCCCTGCTTCGATTGTTTTTCTTAACCTGGGGTGTCCCAAAACACTTCCAGGAGTGCTAAAGAATTTCCTCAAATTTCGATGGAATAGATTACACTATCATTTGACAATCACGTCAATGAGAAACAAGTGAATACACATTTGACGTTTGATAACCCCACACTCCACAATCTTTCATTGCTTTAGGCCAACGCAATTTCCAGTAGTGCAATAAATAATTGAGTAATACGTGCTGAAATATCCTGATTGCGAACGTTGATTTGTGGTAGAAATGTCTATTGATTTGATATTTTGGATAATAGATAGGCAGGAAATCAATTTGTGTTTTTTTTTTTAATTTTACAAGCCGATGTTTCAAACATATGGCCTGTTTTCAGGGCAAGCGAAATCGGCGAGTTTTTACCGAAGGAAATTCCTGATGGTAGGGTTAAATGTTATCTGCTCTTTTAACCCTTCCGCCAGGAGTTTCAATTAGTTATTCCCACATAGCTCCTACATGGGTTATTCCCAAGGTCTTTGCAGGTTTTCTATTAATTCTGATTTCCCCCAGCTCTGAAAATTCCATGTTTTAAGTTCGTAATATTTATATAATAAATTGAATTAACTCTGCTTGATTATTACTTTCAATCAAAATATATTCCCTTTCCATATTCTCAATACATAGTAATATTAATACTTTACCAAAACACTAACAACCATCAATTTATCAAAGTAACAAATAAAAGAAGGAAAGAATAAATACTGGAAGAACTTTCTATGGGATGACAAAAGACTTGGCTTGCATTTCCGCTCATACGGATAGGGTGAGTTTTTAAAATAGTAGAGTGTTAAGTTCGCGATAAGCAGTTTTTTCTTGAAAATTCGACAATTTTACTGGTTTGTCACTCCGTAATTTGGCATTCCTGGATCTGAGGGCGACTTTTGACTCAGTCCAGGGGCAGGAGATATGGGACACACTAACTACAAGAAGAGTGCCAGCATTCTTGGTGAGTGCAATAAAATCAGTGTACCAAGACCCAAAGGGCATTGTAAGATTTAATGGTCAGACATCGCGGCCTTTCCACTTTTATAAGGGAGTAAAGCAGGGAGACAGCCTAAGCCCACTACTATTTGTCCTCCTTATGGATGAGATATAGAAGGTGTGTAAAAGGAGATGCCCAAGAGCACTAGTAGGTTTTTGAAACCTAACTCCAGTACTGGCTCAAGCGATGATATACGCGGATGATATCGTACTCATAGCTGACTCTGAAGAGGATCTCCAGGCATCCTTGGAGGAATAGAATGAGGAGCTGAAGATTAGGGGTTTACAAATAAACCCTAACAAAAGTAAAATCATGTATGTCGGAAGAGAAAACGCAGAGCCTAGGATTGTGTGTAATGATGAACCCC
>OX411307.1:167261643-167316575 GCA_948150685.1 Rhaphigaster nebulosa
TATCATTATACTGTTCATCTGAAGGCTAAACTGTTGCTCATATCTTTGGGGGATTTTTGAGTCCTTTAACTTGTTTGCAATGATTTTTGATGTGATACATCTAATGCGGCGGGTCAGACCGAGCTGTTGGTGTGGCGAAGCGTCGCCAAGCACTCGGCTCGGTGATCCTCCCTCTCTCACCGCGCTGAGCTCGTATACCTACCTATATGTAGGTGAGCACGACGGATACGTCGTACGCTCGTCAGTACGGCTGTATGCAGTGTTGTTGTTCAATTCGGAACACATTGCCTTTGTTTTATTTGAAAGTAATAACTGTAACAATGAAATATGAGTGACAGTGATAGTTTTGAACATGAAAGTGAGCAGCCTCTTGCAAAGAAAGAAAAAATACACAATGACACTCAAGAGTAAGTCAATTATTAAATTTTTTTAAATGCAAACATTTCATTACAAATAAATTAAGTATAATAAGACGACATAAGTTTGCGTTGCATACATGAAAAATATATTTAGTACTTCAATATACTTCTTCTTTTCTCATGTTGACAAGGCACATAGGGCAGTCTTTATTAAAGGCTGGTTCATTAAAGGAATTATATTATTATTTAATATATATTATCTTGCAGCAGATTATGCAAAGAACTAATTGGAAGTTCCAGAATACTGCTATTGACAATAAAATTTCTCTTTAGAGCATTTGTGTTTTAAAATACAGCCATAGGCCTGGAGCAGACTTGCGGACAAAGTTATCATGGACGCTGCCTCCAAGAAATACATCGGAATAGATGTGGCGATTCACACGTGACGTCGAGGCCAGCGTCCATCCGATAAGTTATCGAGATGGACCGCAGGTACCTGTGGGACGCGGCGTCTCATGGTCTATCTCTTTCTGTTTGTTTTTTAAGTTTTAAAAGTTCTTTAAAGCACTATTTCAAATGATAATGTGGACGTAGAACTTTCCATCGCGGATGTAAAAATTCATCCAGCAATTTGGGATGCGAGTCATGAGGACTTTAATGATAAATCAAAGAAACAGTAGGCATGGGACTGCATTTATAAAGCCTTTGTGGAAAACTTCCGCCAAAAAAACAAAAAAATGATAGGATTACTAGCCAACTATTGCTCGGCTATGATGTATGCGCCGCGGCGATACAAAGGTCTGGGTCTTTTCCTTTGTCAATAGAAAGCACCTCTTAAACATGAGTCAATTTCCCACAAACTGGTCAATGTGATGGACGCTCTATTCCAATCAATTTTTAATTTCATTAAAGATGAGGTTCGTGAGTGCACTGATCTGTTGGGTTTTGATAGAATCACTATGGAAGCAGCACTAACTATGGGAAAGTTAGATAGTCCCTTAGAGAAACTTTTTTCGAGGAGTGGAGCCAATGCAAACGGCGAGGGATAGGTGTGCACCATTTTAAAACGAACCCATTTAAAAGTTCCAACAGATTCATGAATGTCCGGAAGACTCTCACAGGGTCAGAATAGACTAACGCAATAAAACTGAATGTAAGCTATACTCTTCTCCGAGAAGTTCCGGGAACCGGAGGCTGTGGACCCCTCTGCCGCAAATGTGGTGGAGAGTCAGAAACTCCAGTTCATGTATTGGGAAAATGTCTAAACACTATGCTCCTTGTCACCCGCCGGCACAATAACATTAAAAAGCAAGTAGCCGAACTGCTTGAAAATAAAAATTATAAATGTTTCCAGGAAGTGGTTTTCTTAGATACTGAAGGTTCAACAAGATTTGTGGATATTCTGGCGTTTAGTGTGACAGAAATGGAAGCACTATTAAGAGATTTCATAATAAGGTTCGAAACGAACGATCAGAGCCAAAGAATTAAAATACAAACAGAAAAAGAGAACATTTATGCTAAATGTATTCCTTCTCTACTGGAGAAGTATGGAGAAGAATTCGGCGAAAGACTATTTTCAGTGAAAGGGCTTTGTTTCGGAAATAGAGGTGCCATCACGCTCGCAACAGATGTTTTTTTAGAGTTCTGTGGTTTTGAAAAGAATCAGTTCCAAAGCATTTCGGAAAGCCTTATTCTGGACTCACTAGGAATCATACACCATCATTTGTATTAGCCATAGGCTTTGTTTTGTCTGCCCATTTTTTTTCTGTCAATATTATTGTGTAATATGTTTTTCCCATCGATCGATCTCTCTCTTGTTTAGTTTTAGCATTGGCTACCCGATTGATCCAGTATGCTGTGTAATTTAGTAACTCAACACAGCTGGGCAGCAACTCGAAATTTTTCGTGATTTTTCTAATATTTGCTATGTTTCGGCTTCTCAAGACATCAGGCATATCTACTTTAATACTATAGATATTTACTAAAGTACTATATACTATAGATGCTACTAAAGTGGGTTTTGATGTAGCTGATGATAGTGTAACATATTTTATTGTGCAACATAAAGTATCTGACTTCTTTTTTTTTTTTTTAATTGTACAACACTGCAAACTCTTCTCTGGTATGCCACTAGGTAAACCAGAAGAACTATCTGGACGCGATTTGTTTTTTTTTTTACTACAATTTATAGTATTTTTATCTTTAATCAATTTGCGTTGAGGTCAATTAAAAAACTTAGTAGTTTTTCTATTTATTTTAGACGTTTCGGGGATATTTTGTCCTCCTCTTCAGCATCCAGTACAAACATAATAATTTTTCATATATATATCTATAATACCTTATTTTTACAAAACGTTCTGCTGAACTAGTCAATTCATAAAAGCTAAAAACAATTTAATAAATATCTTACCTAAATAATATCCCAAAATGTTTTTTAATTGGCCTCGAGGCAAATTGATTGAAGATAAAAGTATAATATGGAAGGTCAACAATTGAAAATAAATAATTTATAGTATATTCTTTGAAATAAATCTCTTGTTTCAACCAGTCATTAAATAATGTTAACTCCTACTTTTATGAAAGTAAACTGGCAGTATTTTTTGAAGTGGTTAGTATTTGTTTATGAATATCATGGAGAAATTGGCGCAGTATTTGCTCAAAAATTGATTCAATTTTCCTGGATTTATCCACATATTTACTAATTTAAAACAAAACAAAATTGGTATTATTTGATGGATCTGGAAATAAATTTTAAAAAAATCCATTGAATCACCAAATTTCTCCAAATCGAATTGCTCTCAATACATTATACTTGATAGGCCGGGAGCTGAGACCAAAAAACCTGTCTGGCTTCAAGAATTTTTTTATCGTATAGGCCCAAAGTACTCTCAACGTAGTAAAGAAATATGAACGTCTGCCACCATGGGCCTACGTACACCGGCTTGGTGGGGTAGAGAGGGCACGGCTCGTCCCCCTAAAAATTATTAAAACATAAAAAATAATTAAAATACGCGAAAAAAAAGGTGGAGTTAGAGACTATCTATGCTTCCGAGCACGTACTTAATCTTTAAATAAATTAACCTATGTGCTTATGTATTAGTTTTTAGTTGATCGACATTAATCTGTCGCAGTAACCTCTACGTTATTGATTATATTGTAATATTATTCGTATAATATACGTTATTGTAAATACTGACATTAAAAAGAGCACGACCTTGCACAAGGTCAAGTAGTTCTATTTTTTATTTTGTTTGGACCTAAGCCTGTTGTAAAAAAACAAATTTTTTACTTCGAAAGACCTATGCGAGCTGCGTAGCAACCAAAAACACAGACATTTTGGCACTATATTCAGTTATACATTTATGTTACACTATCATCAGCTACATCAAAACCCACTTTAGTAGCAATGTCTCAGTTGCTATCCAGAGGATACCCTAAATAAGAACACCAAAAGTACTGAATGACAAGTTCAAAAGTGGTTGGGAGTTGAAAAAAAATCCTATTGTGGGTGGAATCTCAATGATTAGGGTCTTACAACTATCACTATCGCCCTTCTTCTCAGATCCTACTGCGGATGATTTCCTTTATATGCAAAAAAGGTTGCAGCGGTATTTGCAACTGCCGGAAAGCTGGGCTAAAATTTGAAGAAGTTAGATCTGTACAGGTTTTATTGAAAATATAGACCAGTAAAAAAATGACCAAGTATCTTGAAAGTATTTGTAACATTAGTTAAAAAAATGTATGTATAGCTTTGATAAGGCATTTGTTATGTATGGGATTCCTATGCAAATAATATATACTGTTGATTTCCATTTAAAATCATTTTTGACAAAAAATTGTATGAGCTGCAGTTTATTTATGGTTATGTATTGTGGGTTTGCATATTTATTTAGGTTACGTATTTTACTGGGCATTTTTATATAGTAAGTGTATTCATGAAACACACAGTTGAAATTTGGGAACATGACTTTTAAAACATTATTATTACAAAAATTTGAGCTTTTATAAACATTCAGGAAAGTAAAAATAATTATAATAATGAAAATTAAAAACAACATAAACTACATAATAAAACATTTTATAATATTTTTTTTTTAACATTTTTTAAACTTTTTACAAAACTTACAAAAATAATAATAATTATAATAATGAAATAAAAAATAAACTACAAAATTCAAAACAACATAATTGCCTATAAGACAAAAATTGATAAATTCTTTACAGCTGCATATTTATATGACACCAATTAATGTAATATCACAATATTGAAATATTTTACCAAAAGTCTTAATAATATATGAATTACAATGGGTAAAAATGTTTAGGCAAATTTTTTAAAATAGATAAAATAAAAAAAAAAACAAATAAATTATATTTAAAACATCTTTGTGTCATCACATTAAAGCTTTAAGAAAAAAAACAATGTAAGTTTACCTAATGTACAAACTATCTAAATATATTGGAAATAAAGAAAAGTTGATACTAGTTTTGATACATTTTAAACAAAATAATATATGAAAGGAGGCACTTCAAATAATTAGAATTAGACAGTTAATTAGAATGACAATGTTCAAGATCTTCTTTCAACTAATTATAATTAATTTTAAAATGTTATGTAAATTGTTGGATATTTTTATGCATATGGATTCATTCTTTGATATTCCTCTTCTTCTGGGTTATCCATTAGCCAGCTGACGATATCTTCAAGCACATCCTCTTCTTGAGAGGGCTGAGATGTCCTTATTTGATGGCCTAAAGCTATAGCTTCCACGGCTGTTTTTTGTACTTCTGGACTTGGAGGAATTCTAAAGGGTGGCAAACCGCCACCTACAAAAACTGAAAACAAACAATGATCAGAAAAGGGTTTTCTATTCAAACATATATAACCCTTAAATTTGGGAATGTAAAGGGAAATAATTTTTTTTATATTTTACGTCTTATAACTAAATCATTTTGGGGTAAGTATTCCATCTTCAGGACAGCTCTTATACTATATATCGATTTGGGTTTTATAAATCAGGTACATTCAACTCTCCTTGCTTCATCCATACATCCATAAATTTTATTTCGTCTTTTTTTTTTTATATATAATTTTACATAAACGTTTACTATGAGTTCAGTGTAAAAATGAAGATCTGACCTGAAAATGGGTCGGTCACCTCGAAAAGTTTTAGTTAACAGTTAAATTTTCAATAAAGAAATAAATTTGGAAGATTTTATTTCACTTATTTCCAAGACATATAAATCCCATTATTTAATATTGCACTAATGCAGCAACGTAATGAATGTAATTTAAAAACCTTACCTTTACGACCGCAGGGTAATGTTTCCTTCTCTGTGGTCGTTTTTACTTTCCCACATAGCTCAGTGAGATCACTTATAGTTGATCGGACTCCCGTTATAGATCTTGAAGATTTTGCTCTTGATGGCCGAGCAGGTCTAGGAGTTGCTAACCTAACTGTTGATTTTCTTCTGGAACTTTTCTGACCTCTTTTAGATTCTTTTTTGGGAGGTACAACTCCCGACGGTCCTGGGATGTCTTCAGGTTTGTCAGTTTTTGCAGTTTGTGGCTTAGGAGGGCTAGGTTGTTTTCTGACATAGCTGAGTGCTTCTGACATTCCATCTTCAGTAAATAAATCCAACTCCGGAACATCATAAGACGGTGAAGCAAGGAGCCGTTCTTCATCTTTGTTATCTTCATCATCATCAATAACTTGGACTGGCGGTGATACCGTCAATTGTTCCATGCTTTGGGTGATTCCTCGTCCTGATAGGGGAGGTCCGACAGGTGATATAACAGGTGGTGCTGTTTCTAATTCCAAATTTCTATTACCGTAAAAACGAGAACCACTCAATTTAATATATGTTCCAGGAACACAACCTCGAGCCCGGTAACTGTACTGTGTTCTCCTTCTGAATCTGTTGCACGTTGTAGAGCCGCCAAATTTTGAGGAGCTATCATCAGAGTATACCGTCACGGTTGGTGGGCTTAACTCCACAGATGGTGGTTTTACCTCCTCAGGTGGTGTGTAAATCTCCACAGTTGGTGGTTTTACCTCCGCAGGTGGTGTGTAAATCTCCACAGTTGGTGGGTTTACAGCCACAGTTGGCGGATATACCGACACAGTTGCTGGGCTTACCGCCACTGTTGGTGGGTTCACCGCCACAGTTGGCGGGTATACCGACACAGTTGGCGGGTTTGCCGCCACTGTTGGTGGGTTTACCATCATAGTTGGTGTGAACACCTCCACAGTTGGTGGGTCAACAGCAACAGTTGGCGGATATACCTCTACAGTTGGTGGCGCGTAATACTGCGAAATAGTATAAAGATCAGAAACAAAGGTTTCACCATCACCTTGTAATTTTTCTAATGGCTCCTCATCATCTGAATCTTTTATCTCGATAACTTCTGGGCTTGGATTTTTATATAGGTTGACTTCTTCCGGATTTGTTTCTACGTCTTTAATTTCTTGTACTCTCTCATGGAATTGTGTCAATCCCAGTAGTTCATTTTCATATCGCTGTAATTCAGCTTCTAGTTCATCGTCTTGATACGATGCTATTTCTATGAGGGAATCTTCATTTTTTTGTGCTTCGCATCCTTCTTCTTCATCCAGTAGTGCATCTAAATTACCCTCCTGATACAGCTGCTCTTCTGAAATATACGTAGGGCTTGACTCAAAATGAGTTGAAGACTGTAGTCCTGAAGGTCCCGCTTCAGGCGAGACTGGCTCAATAATTGGTGAGTAGGATCTATTTTCTGGCGACACATTTGATGTGCTTGCCGGCAATATAGATCCCGATCGACTTGCTGCGCCATCAGAATCCTGAGCTTCCCCTGAAGGTGGAGATATCGGCTCATATTTCTGATCTGACGATAACCCTCTTTCTCGAGCTTGTTTTGCAGCAATGGCGTCCTTCAGGTACTTTTGAAAGGATGATGCCAAAGTTTTATTGACTATTTGAAGCCTCGAAAGACCTCCTTGACGGGATAGAATATCTGATAAGCAACCGCGATAGGATAAATTTTTGGCGACATTTGCGAACTTGGATGTATATGACCCTACTCTAGGGCGCAAGGCTCTGGAACCCCGTGGCCGTCCTGCCCTTCCTGCGCTTCGGATGCACCATCTGGAGCCAGTAGTTGTACTGGGTGGATTCAAATTTATTCGAGTTGGTGGAGGTCTTCGATCCAGTCCGCGACGTTGAATTGTTGAATTCCGCGAAGCAGAACTTTGTTTGTAGGATACAGCTATAGTTGGCACTGTCCTATAGGGAATTATAGTGGAGCGGGTTGACGTAAACCGCGGAGGTTCTAAAGCTTTCTGTACTGCCAAATACATTTCTGGACTTAGGTCAGACATCTCTAATTTGAAGCTCGGTTTTGGTACTGGGTTTGAGTTCTGAAAAAGAAGAATACTTTTCGATAATATCTATCTTTTCAATTATGGACTTTTTAGTATTACATATTTTTTAGTTTATATTAGGGCTGTCAAATAAATTTGAAGTTGGGAATATTAATTTGATTTTGTCAAAAGAACTTTCTGAGTAATACAATGTGTGTACTTTGAACTTTCGTATGCTTTACAAGATTACTTAATAGGTATCTATCTGTTTGTGAGGATGTTATTTAATTGAAAGAGATTAACTGTTTTTATTGTAAAATATTAACGATTTCCCACGTTTAAGAGTAATAGTGATCTAGCTAATCATTACTACCACATCTACAAACAATAAAATAAAATAAAAAAATCACAGCAAAACAAAGAAAATTAAAATTAAATAAATAACTTTTGATACAAAGTCGTTCATTCAAGTTTTAATTGATAGCATTCGTTAAGATCTTTCTATCACGTGAATAAAAACATTAGTTTGAAGTGGTTATAGTCAATTTAAAGAGAGAACAAGTAAAACATTACAAAAAGCGAACGCAATGTCGGCCTATACTCGTCATAAAGAAAAGTTCAAACATAAAAATCTTATACGGTTGGAAAGATCAACTTAATGTCAATGCAATAAAACGCCATGATCGAGTAAAACGGTGCCTAGAAGCGAAAAAAATCAAGGCGTTCGAGCGCGTCGACGGATCATGTACTTTTGCCGCGGGGGGAGGGGAGGAGGGGAGAGCCTATACAAGTGGACATTGTAATCGCTTCTGTATCAACGCCAGAATATATAGTGTGGGATCGTTAATTATGAAGACAGCTTGGGGAGCACCTAGTGCACGTTTCACAAATACCTTAGCCAAAAATGTATTGACCGTTGTTGCACTCGTTACAACAGGTTAAGTTACAACAAGGAAAACACTTCTTAGAAACACTTTCCCATAAGAGGCAGTGGCTGACTTAAGACAGTGCGAAATGTGTGGGAGACCACCGGTATTGGTCAAAGTACCTAAGTTGTCGCTTTTGAAGAAATGAAGTAGTATGGTTTGCTAGCGTTAAACCCGCCTTACAGGGTCAATATTATTGATCCAATATAATTGAAGTAATGTAATTGAATCCAATATAATTGAAGTAACGCGGTGTATATATCACATATACTTTTCCTATTATATACATTTTACATTATACACTTTTCCTATTATATACATCCTATTACATATATTTTTCCTAATATATACTCCTCATACGGTCAATATCGAAATCCGTCAGTATATATCCGTACACTCAGATATCATGAGTTTGAAATCAAAATTGTTAGATAAATAATATAATAGAATAACCTACAAAGCATATGATAATAATTATGCCTTTTATGTTATGGTAATAATTATGCCTTTTTTGAAGTTTTCATTAGGCGAAGGTTAAATAAACAAATAGAAACAATAAAGAGAAAGTATTTTTCAAGCATTACTAGGTTCGACACAGATTATCCTTACCCCTTACGAAGCTGAGTTTAATAACAAATGTGCCGTTCTTACATATTGAAGGTTTGCGCAAAGTGGATTCGGATTATGTGTTAAGAACACATTTCAGAAAAAAATGAAAATCTCTAAGTTTAATAAACAATTTTGTAATATTATTCAAGCATATAGTTGACAATTAAGACGTTTTAAAGATAATGGTTATTAAAACCATACTAATCGTTCATTATTTTTGTATTTTATTTAAATTGTTGATATTACTATTACTGTAAATATATCTCCGTTATTCTGTTTTATGATAAAAGAGAAACTTAATCTATAAATTTAATAATGTATTTAATAAGGAAAAATAATAAATTAAGTAAAATTTAAAATGATAAATATTTACATGCATACCTATATATGTATATAATACGGAAAATTTGGTTCAATCGTTCAGTTTTATACTATTATAATCGAAGTAATCTAATTTAGCTTAAAATCATGCAATTTAGTCACACAAAAAAAAAGAGCAAGGCGTGCAATTTTGTGAAATGTTAAATTTAAATATATTATTCCATAGATCGTGAATCGGATAGATAATCGGTATTAAAGGAGTTACACACAAGCGAATAAAATGTGCAATAATATGGAAATCCGGCCTCTAATCAAATTTTTCTCTTATAAAATATAAATTTTATAAGGAAAAAGTAATAAATAATGTAAAATTAAAAACAATAAGCACATACCTGCGTTCCTATATATGTATGTAATATGGGAAATTTTGTTCAAACCTTCAGTTTTATGCTATTATAATCGAAATAATCTAATTTAGCTCAAAAAGTACAAAATAGGAGATTTTATGCCACAAAAATCAAAATAATACAATTTAAAAAAAAAAAAAAAAAAAAAAAAACCTTCGATTTTGTGAAATGTTAAATTTTAATAGATTATTCCATAGATCGTGAATCGGATAGATAATCGATATTAAAGGTGCTGCATATTCATATTTTTCTAAACTATAAATCTATTTTATTTTAACTTTTCAGATAACCTCGACATTAATGTCCGTTGGGTTATTGGGGGGGCCTTTATTATGAAAATACTATCGATTTTAAGATCACGCCCTCATGTATCTATTTATTTCACTTTCCGGGTATCCTCGATTGTCCATTATTGGATTATCGGGAGCCTTTAATAAGAAAATTGTATCGATTTCAAGATAGCGCGCTCTTTTATCAATTTATTTTAACTTTTCGGATACCCTCGATATTGAATACCACATGAAAACATTCCGTTGCTTGAAAAAAACAATAAATAATTAAAATAGCCGTAAACAGTATAACTATGTAACTTGAAATAAAAAAATGTTGAATTTGAGGTGAAAAAGGTTGGATTTGACTTGGAGAAGGTTGAATATGACTTGGAAATGCTGTTTATAATATAGGAAATTTGATTCAAGCCTTTAATTGTATAGACTATTAGTTCTAAAGGTGTTAAACACGAGCCAATAAAATATTCAATAACCTGGAAATCCATTCACTACTTAAAATACTTTATTCTATTCGTCAACCCTTCATCTACCTATATTTATTGAATGACACTAGTAGAACCACTTCTAATGTGATTATAAACTTTTTTAATGATCTATATCCCGCTTGCCTTAAAAATAAATGCTCGCAATTTTCAGTAAAAGCAAACCTTTATATTTGCAGACAAAAATAATCAGTACGGTTCGTTTCTACCTCATCATCATTTTATATGTCTCGTTCTCGAACCATGAGAAAATGTGCGCATAACAATAATTTTTCTTATTGTTCTACTGTTGTCAACGAAATGGGGAGGGGGGGGAAAAGATGGTATCAAATGCCAATGATTCGATCTTGGCACTACAATTTCAGGATTTCACTTCACCGATTTCGATGGAATTGGTATCATTTTAAACGTTATGTTTTTGTTTGTCAGTACGCGAAACAAGATGTCTTCAATTTTTATTTTTTTTTCTGTTATATTAAAGATGCGAGATGTTAAAACGGAATTTTCCATCTAAAATTTAAAAACCTCTCTCACATGTAATGTTTCTTAGCATAATAATAATTTCAACTAATGTATTTGAGTTAAAATCATAATGTATAATAATAAATAAATATATATATATATATATATATGTGTGTGTGTGTATATGTATATGTATATATGTATTTATATATTTACTCATTTCCCATCATCACACTGTTACTATACTTATATTAATAATCTGTGTTTGTATGATTAGTTTAGTAAGCTATGTAAGGAAAACTGAAAAGGTTTAACAAATAATGAGAATAATACCTTAATTGAATTTTATTGTTTTAGTTTTAGCTCAATGGAGTTCAGGTAACCTGCATGTGAGCCGAAGAGTTATTTTCTTTTATATTTTTGCTTTGTAATAATCAGCATGGTATTAAAAATATACTTGATTTCTCTATTATTTAATTTTATTTTTTTCAAATAACTGAACAGCCTATAGAATTAGATATTTTAATTACTATTGGTAGTTCCAAAGCACGTGGAGCTTATGATTTAAAAAAAAAAAATATTTTTCTGAAACTTTAATTGGAATAAGTTTTCTATTAACTAAAAATCATTTCAATGCACTTCCTGGAATTGTGAGGTGAGGACGGGAACTAGGATTTTCGTCAGGAGGCAAGCTTAATTTGCCCGTCCTTCCTTTCACCTCTCCCCTCCACCAGTAAAAGTTAGCAGTCTTATATCAGTATTTTAAGTAATATTATTGCGAAATAAATATAATTATCTCAAAACTCATTAATAACTCATTTTATTGGCTACATCAAGGTGTAAACCAGGGCTGCCCAACCTTTTTATAAAGCGTGCCACAATCAAGGGTTCCCCATGTTGAGCAAGGGTTCCCCTGGTCTAAGCAATCAAAAAGTAGCAACAAATATTTTTTGCTTTCTCTAAAAAAAATAAAAATAATTCGCTCCATTTTTGCCATCTTAATTCTGCCGCCCGGGGCAAGTGTCCCCTTTGCCCCCTCCCCTAGTTCCGGCCTTGTGTGAGGTAGATGTTTAAACTATTAATATTAAATATAATTACCGAGAATAATCTCAATGTCAGTTTAGAAGAACTTTTTTCAATAAAATTGATTTAATATTAACCAGTCTAGTAATTTTTTTTTTCATCATTAACCCATATTATATATTAAGTTTAGTATTAATTGATATTCTTGTTTTATTCACAAAGATTGAAATATACTTATTACGTAATTATTAGAGACTGGATTTTTGTTTTCGCATATCTAGTTTGCCTACTTTTTTAAATAGCTATCCACATTCTACAAAAAAAAACTGTTCCCGTTTATATTTCGTATTGTTTTGCTTAAAATAAAAATATAAAATTGAAAACAAAATGAATTTAATTAGAAATAGATTGTATATTATAAACTTTTTTTAATATTTTGTTTTCTTTAAAAAACTTCAAATGATTTATTTTTCTATTTAATTATAATTAGGTATACTTGTTTACTACACAAATCAGAATTTATTTTACATTTTTATCTTCCTAACCTTAACAGCAATTCATTTATAGTATTTATTAATTTTGGGATATAATTATTTTTTATTTATTTTGCTCTTAGGGCTTTTTTGTAGTACATTCAAGTTACATAGAAAATAATTGAATATTTGGATTATTTCAATGCATAAATATTTTTAGATTTTTTACAATATAGTTTAGGATTTTTTACTGCATGAAAATCCGGCCTCTGGCAAAATATTAAGAACTTTATATGTATAATACACATTTTTAAAAGAAATTTGTGATATTTTTTTTTATTCATTTCATGGACATAAATATTGTAACAATTAATAAATTTTTGTTGATCAAACGAAGGAAGTTGGAGGATAAAGGATATAAATATTTTTTTTTTCATCATTTTATCAAATTTATTTTCTGTTGCTAGGCATGATATGATGTTTTTTACTAACAACTTTAAATGTACTAAATCATGAAATTTTGTACTGAATCTTTTAATAAAAAATTTAACAGTTCGAAAAAAAAAATGATCGGACATGAATAGTAATCTTTTGTTCATTTGAAGCCGGCTCACTAATTGTTGGATGAAGGGGAGCAAGTTGACTGATTGTGAGCCCTTAGGATGCCGCCTTTAGGCCCGATAATCCTTGGATAAGCTCGATTAGGGAACCCTGAGTGCTTTCTCTTCCCCAATCAACAGAATCTACTAAGATTCCAGGCATAACTATAGTAGCTATGCGAAATTTAACATGGCACCCCTTATAACTTTGTCCCAAGCCTTGTATAAATATAATACTTCGGCCTATATTTTACTTGATAAGTTTACGGCACTTCTAACCTGATATATTTGAACCTCTCTTTTCAAAATCTCTTGGAAGTATAAGTCTCCGTAATGTTTCATGATGATGTATTGAATGAGAGTAAGTTCAAATCTAGATTTTGTAAGTGGGAAGACAAACCCTCATTGGACAATCACAAAACGACTAAAATTTTGATGTAAAATAAAAATTTAAGAAGTTGAAAATTATTTGGGTAACTAAAATTTATTAATGTAATGAATTTCCAAATAAGTTCGAAAAATTGAGGTATGATTTTTTTTTCTTTCATAAGAACTATTTTGTAATATTAGGAATATATTTAATTTAGATGATGGCCGGAGGTACAGTAATAATTTAACTCACATTGAAGATTTATTGTTTAATGTATGCTGACGTTTCGGTTTGTAAACCTTCTTCAGGGAAAGGAGACGGCTCAACGTAGTCAACAGGACATGACAAAAAAAAAAAAAAAAGAACGATTCTTTTCCTCCCTCTCCCTATAAGTAATGGTTAATTAAAAGCTATAAACGTTTGCATTATTGTCATAATTTTATTTGTAATTTCTTTTAATATTTTAAGAAAAGTTTCTAAAACTATTAACAAACCGCAATTTCATAGTTCATGTGTCCATTCTCATTTGGTATTTATTATTCCAGATGATGGTATGAAATTATCTACTTTTCTATTATACTGCTCTAATCACTTTTTTTTTAAACTGAAGGAATCGGAATGATATGAGTGGAATGATCCCAGTTCCACTAACTAAATCCCAGTTCTACGTCCTAATTATATGGGACTTGACCTGCTTAAGCTTGCCCGCCAGTTCGCTGCCGAGTGCTGTCACCCTTGAGCTGCTTAAGCTTTCCCGCCTGTTCGCTGCCGAGTGCTCCCACCCTCCAGTTTTTTTACACCAAGTAGGATTTTTGCATCATTAGCAATGCTGCTTCGCCATCGCGGTCAGGGTATTCCGGCATTCCTGCTTCCATAAATCTCTTCGGTCAGCGTCTTAGCGGATACTTCCTCTCGACATTCTAGCGACATGAGCCGCCCAGCGTAGTCACGAGAGCTTGATGAACTGGACATCCATATCGTCACACAGCTTTTTGATTTCTGATGAATCTTCTTCTCCATGTTTGTTTCATAGCTTATTTGACAAACCTTTTAGAAGACGAGTTTTTTTTTTTTTTTTTTAATTGTAATATATATTTAACAAGTTTTTATCTTGTTTATTTGGAGTATTATTCCTCTATTTTTTTTTTCTCTCAATTGCACCAACTTACTTTGGTTTTTTCAATGAAACAATATTTATTTCTCCTGGAATCATCAATAAAGGAATTATCAACATTTGTAGTTCGGTTTGAATTGAAAAATAAGCAATCGAAGCATTATTAGTTTGTTTTTTATATCAATTCTCATATCTTTAAGCAAATTTCCAAACGAATAACTGAGTTGTTAGTTGATGTTAATTTCTGAATGCTTAATTTTTGTACTAACATCGTTCAGAACGCCGTTCATACAGTGTTAAGGGCAGAATTCTGATTTCAATTAAGCTCTAAAAATAAGGAAGTGACCCTGCTGCCAACTACAGCTATGCATGTCAATTCTTTTAGCCAACAGCTAGCAGGTACTAAAAGAACTAGAAGGATTTATGCAGAATCCAGGAGGTCTGGAAAAGAGGAATATTCTTGTAGAGTTCTAGTCAGGAGAGTCTGAGCTGAGCTGGTGTGACAACCCTTTTGCAGGCCCTTTGAAATCAGGAGCATGAGGGAGTGAGCAAGGACTAATGCCAAGCAGGGAGGAAAAGGGGAGAGCTGGGATGAGGAACCAGATGAATAATGAAGAAATACACCAAACATCTTCATGGCAACGACCTACCGTCCACCGGCACCATAAACCGCTTAAAATTGTATATTTATTTTATTTTATTTTATTTTATATCATAAGAAATTAACCCAAAATGTATCTTAATTTGGCACAGAACATCATTATTGAATATGCAATCCATCTATTAGATCATTCCATTCACAACTATGTTTTATTTAAACTATCCAAGCAATAGATATACTTCAGCATTTAATACAGCAGACCATTCCAGAAAACCAGCGTAACCACTATAAATAAATTAATTGTGGTAATATCCCCATAGACCGGGAATACCATAATTAAACATACAGACATCACTTTAATTTTAATGGATACCTTCAAGTACAGGATAGAGATAGCAGCCAGCAAGCTAATAGTGTATTGTAATATTTTTTGATTTAATAAATCCAACAATCAGTTCGTTTGCTCTCTGTGGGATTAAAACAATATGTAAACCTGAACTGTACCTTAGAACTTTTTCAAAGATAAGACATAAATCAAAGTCATTGTTTAATTTTTTTTTATTAAATGATGCACAATTTTGAAACAAGCCAAAGATATAATAATAATCAAAATACAAAACTTTTCGAACAAGTGGAAAAAAACAAACAATCTAATTATATAATTAAGATCTTTTTTCAGTTCATCTTTTTTCGGCTAATGCAAATCCGTCTATTCTACTCTTGCGTAGGGCTCAAGGCATATGCCTCTGCTCCTCCCCATTCCCGAAGGAAGATAATAGTAGTATCGTAAATTCTAAATGTCTTTGATAACGTTTATGATGATCGGAAATTAAAAAAGTCTTTTTGTTTTTTTTACAAGCATGAACTAATAATAATCATTATTATTTTCTTATAAATCTCTCCAATTTTCGGTGTCAAACAGTCCCTGTTACTGTCTGTCTAACTTTCCAAATCTCAATTCCTTCAATTGTGCCCTACTAACCTTATATCTTAGATCTTATCCGTTAAAAATTATAAAACTTTAGGTATAGTTTGTTCTAACTCTGTTCGGCAAGGTTCGGAAATCTCATCTGTCCGCCCAATTAAGACCAGGGTACCTCAAGGTTAATTAATATTAATAATTTTTTTTTTTTCTGTTGGCACTAGAGATCATGAAGATCTTGGGCCTTTGGGTTACCATGAAGAAGGGGTCTTCTGATCGATATTTATTGCTTGCAGAAGTACAGATGGCCTGGAGGGAGTCACCCAATCTCGCGTTGCTGGGAACCATTATTTCCATTAAGCTGCCCATAGCTTCATAACCGGTCCCTTTGGAGCCAATTCGTCAGTGTTCCTCCCACCGACTCACTCGGATCCAAGGGCAGTGACAAATCGGTCTAGATCCACAGATTATGGCGGTTCGGGGTCAGCAGGCACACTATGGCATATATTTCTTTCTCTGAAGCAAACCGTCCATGGACCAAACCTCCGGTCGGCTGTCTATTGTATAACATTATGAAGCACTATTTTGTGTTCAATTTTATCTACATTGAAATTTTATGTTTTAATTTTATGATTTTTAATCCTCAAAAAAATTAAATGAAAACCTTCTTATTTCAGTATCCACTACTTAGATTTTTAGATTTAGAAATTTTCAATAGTCCACTGTAATTGTCACAATACATTTTAGATCAATTTAACTCTTTTTATTTATATTTGTTTTTCTTCTAGTTGGAATTATTTATATTTAAGGTAAGGAACTTTTGAAAAAAATATGTAGGATATTATAAAATATAGTACTATTTTTTGTGATGTTTATAATGGTATCATTTTTATAAAAGTTAAATGTTTATATAAACTGTCCAGGACAGTTACATGTACCCTATAGTATGAGTACTTTCAGCGAACTTTTCCCATTTTTGTTCCAGATAAGGTGAGAAAGAAGTATGGGAGGATGGCGATTGTGGCTGAGCTTGAAAGAGGTCCCCAAGGATTGGGGATCTCTCTTGCTGGTCACAAGGACCGTACCAAGATGGCTGTCCTCATCTGCGGTCTCAACCCGTCCACTGTCGTCTACCGGAGTAACCAAGGGATCCTCCAAGTCGGCGATGAGATTGTAGAGGTAAGTCAAAACAGTTTTCAAATAAGAATAAAAAAGGAAATATGTAAACAAAAAAAAAGTCTGCCAAGTAGGTCAGTATAGCTTCCTCACCATTTTTCAATTTATAGGTCTGACGAGTAATAAAATAAATCACTCTGCTTACTACAAAACTACTAATTAATACATTACATTAATTTGAATTGTTAAAGGAAATTTATACTGGACCATTTGTGGTCTAGTCAACTATTTTTCAACATTGGACCAAATCGGACGATCCGTTTTTGAAATATTGGTGTGTCAATCAAAATACGTTTGCGCAAGCACAAGCGAAAGTAGAAGATGGAATTGGATAAAATTGATACGGGACCATCTAGCTACTAACCCGCTCAAATTCATCATCAAAATAAAAATCGGATTAACAGTATAAGGTGTCCCGGTGTCATGCCCATCACATGGATTTGACTACACAGACAGACAAATACAAACCAAATTTGTTCCTTAATGTCTAAAGCGTAAAAGGCGAGTGGAAAATTGAAAAATTTTACTTCCGGCACGAATACAAAGCTTCCCTACCTTCGGTAGTGAAGAAGCGAAAATACAATGTTTACAGTTTTAAAACTGAGTTTAACTTCAGAAAAATTGATTTTTTTTTTAAATATTACAGTGATTAATTCATTACTGGATTGATCAGAAAATTATAGGGACACTGACCTTCAAGGAAAAAAAATCTAGCCATGATCAGTTGAATGTACTTATCTGGAGTACATTTTATAACGATGTAGAAAATAACTGAAATATTATCTGGTGGAGCTGAAGAGAGAGTGGATGATAGGCAAGGAACAGGAGCAGAATAACATGATGACGGGATCTAGGAGGAGGATATCTGATGGGCAGTAGAGAAGATGAGAGTTGGCAAAGCAGCGGGAAGAGATGGTATTACACCAGAACTTGCAAAGTTTGGAGGCACGGGTCTACAGAAAGGTTAACAGAGTTTTTTCCAGAATATTTTTGTAGTAAAAGTTACACCCAAGGAATGGGAATGCAATATCATCATACCAATCCGCAAGAAAGGAAGCCCAAGCAACTGCGGAAACTTTAGGCCTATATATCTCTCCCAAGTTGTCCATAAGCTTTACTCCTCTATTTTGGAATGGATACTCAAGGTCATTGTTGAAAGCAAGTTGAAAGAGGAGCAAGGTGCATTTAGAGGCCATCTTCTCGCTCAGGACTATTATTGAGAAGTCATGGGACAGAGGGAAGAACATTTGCCTACCATTCCTGGATATAAAGGCAGACTTTGACTCGGTTCTAAGACAAAAAATATGAGCAGCTTCAGCCGCTAAAAATGTGCCCACTGAATTAATAACTGTGGTAAAAGTTACTTACCAGGATTCTTAAGGTATTATTAGAATAAACAGAACAGAATCTGGAATATTCTACATGAGTAAAGGGATTATTATAAAAGGGAACAGCATGAAATTTCAAAAACATTAACACGACACACATAGTTATTATGAATGTAGAATATGAGGTCAAGTAATGGTTTTTGCAGATACTATTGTCCTCATAGCCTATTCAAATGAAAATTTTCAGCAAGCACTTATTGAGTGGGAAGCTGAGCTGGAAAGAAAGGGTATGTCTCTAAATGCGAAGTGATGCACATTGATCGTGAGGAAGAAGAGGTGACTGTTCGCTGTAAGGAGGAGATATTAGAAACAGCAAAGGACTATATTTATCTTTGAATTGTTCTCAGCAGAAATGGAAAAATTGACCAAGAGCTTTCCAACAGAATAAAGAAAGATAATAATATGTATATCAGCTTTGCAATGGTGTGATAGGGAGGTGGAAAACAGTGTTAAACTACTCATATTCAAGGCCGTCTACCTACCCTCCTTTATGGAAGCGAAAGCTGAGTGATTCCGCTGGACAGTCACTGGAATAAAGCAACGGCCACTGAAATGATGTACCTCTGAAGAACAAGGTGGGATGAGGTCAGAAATGAGAGGATCCACCTTGATGGACAGGTCGAGAAGAGGCAGCTGAAGTAGTTCAGTCTTTGCACAAAGGAGGAATATAAAGCAGAAGATAATAACGAAACAATGTTATAAAAAACATGTTTATAAAATTATATTGAATATTTATTGATTGAACATATAGGTGATAATGAAGGATAAGATAGTCCAGCTGACGGTCAAGAAATGGATCTCAAAATAGTTTTACTATTCTGAGATCCATTTCTTGACAGTCACCCAAACTATCTTATCCTTCGTTTATAAAATTAATATTAATCATGCATTATATCGTTTTAATAAATTGTTTTTACAATTTTTAACTCTAGTATTCTATTAAACTAGATTATTTTTTATTCAGATTGTTAATATTTTACCTAACATATATTTCAGGTCTAACTGTTTTATAATACTCGAATATATAATAATTTTAAAATCAAATTTTATGTCATAATATGTTAGCATTATATTTATACGGTTTTGCGAGCAAATAATGAATACTGGAAATTATACTTTTATTAGTTTTAGGTCTTTATAAATGGGAAAATATTGTATTCTGTAAAGAAGATTAGCAATCAACCATAATGGTGCTATGTAAATAGTTAGGTACACTAACAGTAAATAAGAATCAATGGAAAGAACAAAAAGACAATTAAATAAATAATCTTTGGCATTTATTAAAAAAGTTGGAATGGAATCTCAAGATTTAACTGTTATAAATATTTTTAACCATTTAATTTTGTTAATCACTTATAATAGAAAAATTTTCATTCACTTGATTGGTCAGTGTATGTTCATTTTTTTTTTTACTAATTAAATCAATTAAAAGTTCAGTTGGTGTAGGGTTTAATATAAAAACTACTTTGGTTTAGAATTAAAAATAATTTTCTTAATATTCTGGTAGGTAGTCTAAGCTCGTATATCATGCTACAAACAAAGTTCAAACATTATTTTTGTCAATTGGGAGACTAAATTTTATATTCATGCATATATATATATTTCTGTTGATTTTGATTTGATTACTGGTTACCTCAGGGAATTGGCATACCAAATTTGGTTGTATAATGGTGGAAAAAACAAATAATTATAAACAAAAATATAGAAAAAATAAAATTAATAAAACATGTTTTAAAATAAAATAACAGTTACTGACATAGTGCTGACCTGAGATCAACTCATGCTGGCCTGTCCCAGCATCACTCTGGCCTTTATCTTTAAAAATAATTTTAAATTATCACTAATACCCTATTTAACAACCGCTAATGAAAGCCTCAAAACTTTTGAATTTTTAAAGTTGAAACTATTACTGTTGAAATATTTTGTATGTATGTAAGATTGGATTTTTTTTTTAATATGTTAGAAAAATTATACAATTGTCAACCTGTAATTGTCCGTCAGAATATTTCTGGGCCTTAAGTACTGTAGTAGTTATCTCAGATATAGTTATTTTTGAAAGTCTTGATATTATGATGCTCTCTTTGAAGTTTTAGCTTTATATTATTAATAGTCACCATTTTATAAGCCAGCTTCAGGGCTAATTTATTTATTAATGAGTCAAATAAAGATGGATGAGTTAATTTCTACATTGTTACTTCAAGAACTATAAGACATAAGTTTCAAAGCTGTTTTACTATTTTTTTCTGCCGGATTTCCATAAAGATAAAAAACTCTGGAAAAAATCTGAATTTTCTTATTTAATTTATGATTAAAAAATTAAACGAAAACTGATTAATCAATGCAACATACCTAGAATTCAATTGAGAAACTATATAATAATATTTTATTTTATTTTATATACTAACTAAGCGGTGTCCCAAAGCCTGACTAACTATTAACATAGTTGGGCATCGTTAATTATTTAACATTGTTAGCATTAAGTAATATTCATTGACAACTGTTGATTTATTAATGAAAAAATTAGGCTTGAACATTAAATATGTTTACATGAGTTATATAGATTAAAAAATAATTCATCTGTTCTGTATAGTTGATTATTGCACTAGAACACTTTTTTCAGAAAAATAGTTTTATCATCTTAATTGAAGATGATTAGTTGTTTTAAATACAGATCTATCAAAAAAATCAATAACTATCGTATATTCATTATTATTCAGTGTCAAAAGTACTCTTACATGAGCCAGAGGGACGAGTGCTTTAACACCCAGAAGAACTTTTTTTAATCAATAATTCAATATTTCTTCCAAAGCTTAAAAAAAAAAATTTAAAAACAATAACTCATTAAGACTGTAAGCTATGGTGCTAACTATCGGACACTGTAAAAATCAATCACCCATCACAAGTAAAATTTAAAATATTTATAATTTAATTACCTAATATTAAATATGTTTTAATCTGATGATAAAAGTCAAGCGAATAAAAATGTTTTCAAATTATAAATTCCACCAAGTATTTGAAATAGTAAAAAAAAAATACTACTTAGGTAATTTTTAAATTACAAAATAAGCAATGGTATCTAATCAAATAATTGTTTAACAAATAATAAATGTAACAAAAGCAATAATAATAACAAATCAATAAAATTAAACAAAATAGAACATAAATAAATAAAAATAAGTACATAAATACACAAATATATATATATATATATATATATATATATATATATATATATATATATATATATATATATATACATACACATATACACACACACACATATATATATATATATATATATATATATATATATATATATACATACACATATACACACACACATATATATATATATATATATATATATATATATATATATATATATATATATATATATATATATATATATAATATTTATATTTAGTTATATATATGTATATATGTGTGTGTAATGCCTATATATATTTATGTATTTTTCTTTTTTATTGTAACTTATTTGCTTGTTATTATTTTCATTTTTCTTTTATATGACCTCATTTAATAATGTTGGTAAAGTTTAGAATGTAACTTTACTAAGTAATATAAAAATTTAACTTGTATTATGTGCAGTGTGCCTACTTTAATAGGCATGGAACATTTATCAATAATTAATAAACTCTCCTTCTTTGGGGTTGCCATGGAAGGACAATATAATTGATATATATATATAATTGATATATATATATATATATATATATATATATATATATATATATATATATATATATATTTATATATATATATATATATATATATATATATATATATATATATATATATATATATATATATATATATATATATATATATATATATATATATATATATATATATATATATATATATATATATATTTATATATATATATATATTTATATATTTATATATATATATATATATATATATATATATATATATATATATATATATATATATATATATTATAAAATAGAAAAATAGTTTTATTTAAAATAAGTATAATTAAAGTGAAAAAACAAAGAAAGAAAATAAAAAATAATGAATTGAATCGCAAAATTGAAACATAAACATTAAAAATTATTATTACTTCTGATAAATATTTTAATCTTAAATTAAAATTTCATAATTAGAGAGCATAAGTTTGAAAAGAGAGGTGTTGGAAAACGACAGATTGAATGATGATAGATAAGAAGCATGGCGAATATTAGAGCGAAAGGAGTTCCAAAGGGTAGTGGAGCAGGCAAGAAAGGAGCATTCGAGTGATTTAGTTCTGTGGGAAGGGGTATAAAGGTCGGAAAAGCTCAATCTTGTTTCCCATGAGTGGACTGAGGATTTAAATTTTAGGAGACTGTAGATGTAGAGAGGGTGCTGGGTGTTGATGATTTAGTATAGGAAGGATCTGAGGAAATATTGTCAACGGTGAAGAGGAAGAGCCACTTTAGCTCCCTGTGAAGGTGGGAGACTGCCTTGAGTTACCAAAGATAAATCTTAGAAAGAAATTCATGATACGCTTCAATCTGTTCTTGAGTACAATCGAGAAACTACAAAGCCATAGTCAAAAAGGGGGAAGATAAATGAGGATAAGAGGACATTATTAGTAAGTTGTAGAAGATTTCGAGAACAGTGGAATAGCTAAAGGATACTTTGACCATCAGAAAATGTGGGCAATATGGGGTTTCCAGGAAAGGATTTGGTCAATAGTAATGCCTAAGCTTTGAACAGAGAAGCTGAAAGTGATGGTGTGATCATTTAGGATTAAAGTGGGGAAGGTAGCGTTGGATCTGAGGCTATTATAGGGAATTAAAATCTATAACAATGGCCTGAGTTATCATAGCGTTTAACCTTAATCTATTCAGGTTTACCCAGGCAATGATCCTATCTAGGTCTTCCTGAACATTAGGCAAACGCTATTAATAACTTATAAGGAGGAAAGGATAAATAGATTTGGAAGTTGTCAGCATATGTGGTGGGAACAGTGGTGGATTGATTCAGCAAGATCATTGTAATAAGAATTGAAAAGGAGAGGAGAAATGCTTGAACCTGGGGTTATTCCTGGGGAAAGAAAAAAAAAAAGTAGGATAGAGGTTGATTAGGAATGGAAACTCCTTGAGTCCAGTCGGAAAGGAAGAACTGAAACCAGCGAAAAGAGCTGTTGGAAAAGGATAGTGATTTTAATTTGTTAAAAAGGACAGAATGGTATTAGTACAGTTAACTTTTTTAATTATATATTATATGTGAGTGGGTGCACACGCATGTGTGTGTGTGTGTATTAATAATATATAATAATATTAACATTTTTAATTATTAAATTTGCCTTGAGTCTTGAAAAATTGTGGAAAAATGTTTAAATAAGTAAAATAATAAAATAGTCTCTTTATATTCCTTTGATTTTTTTCTTTTTTTTACCCCAGGATTTAGCTGTTAGATTTTTCCCAGGATTAAATTTTTAAAAAAAACTGAATGAATATTTACTGGGCTGGGATGAGCAAATTATAGATTACAGATCACACATAACCGTCCAGACATTTTGATTTTATACAAAATAAATAAAATGGTCTGAATCAAAGACATAGCAGTCCCAAGTGACCTAATAACCACAAAGGCAGAAAAAATGAGAAAATGTCAAGAACTTGCTTTAGAGCAAAAAGTACTTTATCGCTTGGGAAAAATTTATTTATATTCTTCTAATCATATCTTCCAATGGTCTGAGTTTAAAAACCACCACCAGAGATGGTACAGAGGATCTTGGCTTTGACCACCAGAATTTAAAATAACCCAAAAAGCAATTATGCTAGACAGTTGCAGAATTCTAATGAATTTTTTAAATAATTAAATATTTATATATCTATATCCTCTAATTTTTTTTTCAGGAAGTAGATGTTTTGTCAGGTTTCTGTGAATAATAATAATTATTATTATAAATTGGTACTGCTTGGGAAAAATATAACAATATTTAGGATTGGTCTATCGTAACAGATAAATCAGTAGTAAACAACATCGGTAAACAGCAACATAGACCTAACCATAAAAAATGGCTCATTATCAATATTGCTGTCCCAACCAATGATAATATCCATAAACCATTTTCTGAAAAAATCAAGGAAAACCAATGTTGTGGCAGGAGCTGTGTCTGTATATTAGACAACATATAAAGGGGATAACATTATCCCTGATGTTACTATCCATCTAGTTGAAGTTTTGAAACATCCGAAAAAATTGGCAATTCTTCTCGTTACAGCTAGTATCATCCTTATAGTATTTAAATATAGTTTAAGATTTGAGCCTAACCCTAGATTTAGGTCTGGGTAGACAAATATTCCTGGCAATAGCCAAAAAAAAATGTTAACTTAAAAAATTGCAAAGAGGATATTATACATATTCAATAGCACAAAAATATTATTTTAAGTATCTTAAGGAACAAGTTGGTCAGGGGGGGGGCTGTCAAAAATAACACTAATAAGTAATACTTATATATTTTTGTGCCAACGTTTCGGCCTAAGTTTTAGGCCATCTTAAGGGCAGAGAGGCGTGTAGTCGAGCGCCAACTTTTATTATTATTATTTTAAGTAGTTCGATTTAAAAACCATTGCTAATTAAAAAAATATATCTGTATAGAACAAGATAGTTTGCTAAGCCCAGTTTTCCTATCCATTAACATACTAGTTAAGTATTTAGAAGATAGGATGATTTTTTATGGAAAAAGGAATAATATGTTGATGTGGTTTTATACACAGTTTTTATCCATGATTATATTTAAATAGGCAACATACCTATTAAATATTCAAATTTATAAGTGAATTTTGGCACTTTATGAAAAATTTCATAGAATATTAATCAATTTATATATATATATATATATATATATATATATATATATATATATATATATATATTTTTTTTTTTTTTTTTTTTTATTTGTTGTACTAAAATATTTTATAAAATATTTATGCTTCTTTATCAATGTCACAATCTTAAAACAATACTTTTTTTTTTAAACTAAATTCTACAGTAAACATCCATCTTAAGAAAATAAGTTTATGATGCATATTCAGTTTACATAAATATTTATATAGATATATGGTACATATATCTTAAATTTAATTTGTTAATTTTAGTTCTTATTTTGCCCAGCAAGTACAATTTTTAATGTTTACATATCAATTTAAGGTTTATACCGGCAAATATTATTTTTTTTTTTTAAATGTATTATTATCCTAAATATATGTAAAAGATTAGAATTATCATATTTAAAAAATATATCCATCTTGAAATCTAGGAAATAGCATTTTAGGGGTAGATTAAGCCATATTAAAGGCATCCAGGCTTGTGGTTGGAGATACCAAAATGATGCTCCCCAGCAGGAAAGAATTAACTATATGAGGGGTATATGGCTCCAATGGAGCATAAATAAATTAAACCACAATGCTTAAATCTGCATAGTGGGCTAAAATGCCTGAGTAAGGAAAGAAATGTAAAGCAATATAGTGGATAGACATGGTGAAGATGTTCAAAATGGAAATTGAATCCAACTGATAGAGAATGAGTTCGAACCCACCTCCGTGGCGCTACAACCCGAGGTGGGTCTTGGCCTCCTCAATGAGCCGCCACCATTTGGATCTATCTTGTGCAATCGCCTTCCAGTTCCTGATCCCAATTAGGCTTTGAGTATCTGCTGCCACACCATTGGCCCACCTCAGACTGGGTCTTCCAGCTCCCCCGGGTTCGATGCAGGATCTCCTCAAGTACTCTTCTTGGAATCTCTTGTTCATTCATTCTGGCCACACGGTCTGCCCAACCAAGCCTCCCTAACTTATTCGGTTCGCCATAGTTGTTATATAGTTCCCAGTTCTCCTTATCCTCCACCCAGCCACATCCCTGACTGGTCCAATAATATGATGTAGAATTTTTTGATCAAAGATCATCAGATTCCTTTCATCGTGCTTGGAGATGGTCCAGGTCATGGCATAAGTTAGTACAGGCCGGAAAAGTCTTATAAAGGATCAACTTGATTTGCCTACTGATTAACCTACTGAGAAAGTTCTTGAGAAGACCGAAATAACATCTGTTGGCAGCGGTGAGACGCTTCTTAATCTCAGCAGACATATCATTTCCTGAAGTCACAAGTGATCCAAGATAAGTAAACTCCTTAACTGCTCAAACATGTAGGGTTCCACTACTAAAGGACTGTTACCTCTGGCTACAGTGTACATATATTTGGACTTAGCCTGGTTAATTAAAAGTCCCATAGTTTGAACACAAATTAATAAATCATGATCAGATTCTTTGAACACAAAAATAGCCATAAATAGATATGGCATCGGCCTTTGAAGTATTATAAGAAACAATAGATAATATTATATGAAAAACCAATAGACAAAATAGCTATAAATACAAACAAATAGCCATAAATACATATACAATATAAAAAATAGCCTTAAATACATATGGCATCAACCTTTGAAGTATTGTAAGAAACTTCTTCTTCTTCTTTGTCCTCCTCTTGTGCCATTCCTAGCGTCGAGGAGCCTCAATAAATTACAGCCATTCCTCCCGGTCCCTACATATCTGCTTCATCTGCTGGAGGGTTTTGCCTCTTTTCCCTCCAATCCTCTGGATATTCTCCTGGTAGGAAATTCTGGGACGTCCTCACGGTCTTTTCCCAGAGGGTCGAGCTTCTAGAACTTTCTTTCTTTGGTTCTCTTTCATCCTCCATGTGGCACACGTGGCCAAACCACTTAAGCTGTCGAGATTCGAGTGTGGTGTTTAATTCTGTCACCTCAAACTGTTCTCTTATTCGTACATTTCTTTCAGAAATGTACGAGAAAAAAAAAATTATAAGAAACAATAGAAAATATTATAAGAAAAACCTGCCACCACTATTGAGGATGTTAGAGCTATAAGATGTTCAAAAAAAGGTACAAATCACTATGTGGTAAGAAGCTTTTAATAATTAGTTTTCACTGAGCAGTTTAAGAGAAACTAATGCCTGTAGGGTAAAACTAAATAAAATACTGTAAAATATAAGCTCCTTGCTTCACACCCAGTCCTTAATTGACACTGTAGAACTAGTTCCTTTACACCCAGTTCTGAACTAACTTCACAGTTAGAACTACCTTCTGATTGCAATAATATGGCCACGAAATAATAGCGAATCATAGTGAATCACGGAGAAAGGGAGCTAGTTCTCATCAAACCATATTGGAAGATCTTATCCTGGACCACCTAGATCAGGGGTGTCCAACACAAGGCAATCAGGCTCTACCCTTACTGCACTTTGCACCTAAAACTACACCTAATTCTTGGAAACGGACTTTAGGTCGGGGTACAGCCCTATAAATAAGGCAACGGATTACGTAAGGGCTCAGAAACAATGTGAAATGGAATGATACGCTCGAATTCGCCTAATCTTTGAACCTCCCTTCGGGGACATACCTGTTCTTGTGCTGCTGGACAACCTGACTTATATTCTGGCAGGTCACATCAGGTGCAACATAGCCTACATAACTACACGCAGGTAGTCAAACATGAGCAGCCAGACCCTCTGGGCATTGGATCATCCTGTTCTAAATGAAGTAAGAAATCCTCTGCAGAGTGTGGAAACCACAAAGGCACGCAGACTCTATTCTAAATGCTTCTTCATGTCAATGGGAAGTGCTGTAACTTCGTCATTAAGGAAGGGAGTTCTTTAACGACTAATACTGTACAAATTGGCCCACAACTAGAGCTTGATTGACTTAACTGCTGTATGAAATCCAGCAGCCAACTGGTAAATCTAAGCATGCAATGGACTGCAGAATAAAAGCCATTATTTCTTATATTTGTTATTGCAATGTACAAAATTGTATTTTATTATTTTTGCATCCTACCTTGTATATTTACCAATATAGAAAGCCCAGAAATGTTCTGATCAATTCTATGAAAAATATATTTATGGTACACCTCTTGATGTCAGTGTTATCCAATCCAATATAAATTTTGATCAGGAAGGTCACTAGTCAAGTTTTCCCTAAGTCCCTCCTGAAATCTTTTAGACTGAGCTAGATGGATCACAACATCTCTGCCTGCTGTTAGCATTATATGGAATTCTAATTTATCCTTCTTTTTCTCCTCCTAGCTCTTCAGAACCTTTCAGCATGAATCCCCAACCTTAATCCACCATTTCCACTTGTCCCTTATTATGGCCATATTTTTCATTTGGGTAAGTGATTTTTCTCTCCGTCTTCCAAGTCCTTCCGGGTACTGCATTTATGTGATTCTAAAGATCTGCCCACCTGTCTTTTCCCTACTGGATCAGCTTCCATGAACCATTTCACTTTTCTGTCATCTAGGAGTGCACACATCCAAACCAGCCTAGTTGGTGTTTTTTCAATTTTTCCTTCAGTGACACCACTTTTAATTTCTCTATAACGGCTTTGTTCTTTATGCAATCCCTATTACCCTTTGCAGAAACCTCATTTCTGAGGCTGTCATTCTATTCATAACATATATTTTGGCAGTCAAGAGTTCTGCCACATACTGTAGGATTGGGAGGAAAATTGTTTTATACATGTGGTGGAATTATTAATCTGATTTGGTGATATGCAAGGTTGGCCTTCCTCATCCTGCTGTTGCTTCAGGTCGACCCTTCCATCCCTGCTTACGATTGTGCTTAATTCTCTATTGCAGGTCACACTTACATTTATTTCATCTCGCTCACTTGCATGATTTTGTTTTCATTTAGAATCATTCTTTTTCTATTCAGTGCCTCCCTCCACTCATCAACTGCTTGTTGCAAGTTCTTTTGAGAATTAGCTACTAGAACTATATCATCTACGAAAATTATAGCTTGGGCTGATATTGTGATCAAATTGCTGTATCTTATCAGAGTTCTTGGGGTTCTTCTCTTACACATTTTTGTTATTTAAGCTGTAATAGTATAAACAGAAACAGACTCAGGTTGTCCCCCTGTTTGACTCCAATTTGATAGTAGAAAGGCTGGGATTCTTTTCCATTGAGGCATATGACTCATTTTGAGTTCTGATATACAGACTTAATTGCTGCCATGGGATTTGTGGGAATATTTTTATACTGGAGCACTGTGTATTCTTCCTTCCTCAGTTCACAGTCAAACGCTGCCTTCAGATCTATTAAAGCTAAATAAATATTCTTCCCTCTTTTAAGGGAATCGTTTTTAGGGATAATACATAGTTCTGTGTTAACTTTCCTGTTCTAAATGTTGCCTGTTTTTCTTCCGACTCCTCAATGAGTTGCCTCTACCTCTTCAATGAGTTTCCTCAGTCTTTGTTCCAGTATTCTTGTATTTTATTTACTACTAGAGAGGGGTATACAGGACAATAATTTTCACATTGAGTGTGAGATCCTTTTGTATATATAGGTACAACAATATTGTACTCCCAACCTCAGGGTATCTTTTTCTCATCCCAAATCTTTTGAAATAGCCCATTATGATTTCTTCGCCTCCATATTTTATAAATTCAGGTGGTATGTTATTGTGCACTGTTTTAGCTGCAGTATAGCTAGCTCTACTTCTTCTTCATTGAGACAGTCATCCTTATCCTCCATACTTCTTTATCTTACTCTTCCTTGTTCACCATTTGGAGCATGCCTTTCAGCAAATTTTTCCTGAATATACTTCCTCCATTCCTCTAGTGTCTCCTCATCTCTCGTAACTATTATTCTGTCCTTATTTTAGATACTTCTTACCAACTTTCCATTTCTACCCCTCAGTGCCTTAACTGTGCTCCAATTTTTTTTTTTTTTTGTATCATCCTTGTAATTATGCAATGATCTCCCAAAATCTTCCCAAGCTTTTCGCATGATTTCTCTTTCTAACATATTCTCGCCGAGCTTGTAGATTCTTTTACTGCAGGTAATTTCTCCTGGCTTCCTTTGTCTGTGCCACATCCTCTTTTGTCTCCTCATTCCACCAACTTCACTAAGTTCTCTTAGTTTGCGGTCCTCTTTTACTCATCCCATTACTTCTGTTGCTGAGGTAATAATGGCTGTCTTCATCCACGCTTTTATCTGCATTTACTTCCCTTAGTTTCGTATGGAGAGCTTATTAAAATTGCATAATTTTTCTTTCATCTCCTAAAGTCCCAACTTTAATTCTTTCATACTTTTTGGGCTGATTATTCCTATTTTTAAATAGGGATATGTTGGTATCATTGACCAGTAGCCTATAATATATGTTCAGCTCCACTCCTTTAGTAACTTTGACATCAGTGACATATCTCGTATAATCTATAATTCTTAGTCAGAGCATATACTTGGATAACGGTGATTTTTCCTATTGTAAGCTGTAGATCTGCAGTGATAATTCTTGAGTTAACTGGTTTCCACTGTTCAGATTTTTTTAAATAGCTCCTTACTAATTACTTTCTCCACTCCCTCATTAGCTTTTCTATCCATACTTGCCAGTAAATCAGCCTAAATCCTTTGTTCAGGGCTTTCGACCCTCTTCCCTTCTTGCTAACCTCACTAATTTATAGATCAATATTGTGTTTTTCCATCTCTCCAATCAATTCCACTTCTTTTCCCGCCAATATCCCAATATTCCATGTGGCCAGTCATATGTCCTTACTCCTACCAGGTCTTTTCCGTAAAATCCATCCATTTTCGAGGCTTGGTGTTTTTCTTAGAATTGTTGATACTCTTTTTCTTCTTTCACTCCCTCCTTAGTGCCATCAGCGTGGAGGAACGGCCTCGGCCCATCTCGCCCACTGATCTCTGTCGCTGGCACTTCTTCTCATATCCACCATCGTGCTTCCTCTGGCTCGCCCAAGTCCCTCCAGATAGTTTTGATATATCATTGAAGAACGCCAACTGAAATGGTTTGGTCATGTTTACAGGATGGGCGATAACCAAAAGGCTAAATGGCTCTTGGAAGCAAAACCAGAGGGAAGGCGACCTAGAGGCAGACCCACCTCTAGGTCGCCTTCCCTCTGGTTTTGCTTCCAAGAGCCATTTAGCCTTTTGGTTATCGCCCATCCTGTAAACATGACCAAACCATTTCAGTTGGCGTTCTTCAATCATTTCTTTTACTGGTCTTACATTCAGTTCCTCTCTTATTATCTCATTTCTCCAGTAGTCTCTTCTTGTTTTTCCAAGTACTCTCCTAAGGTACCTCATTTCTATGGCCGTTACTTTGCTCACATGTTTATCAAGAACAGTCCAGCTCTCCGCACCATATAGCAGGACAGGCAGAAACACTGTTTTAAATTAAGCTATTTTGGTTTCTTTCTTTATCTCCTGTTTTCCTAATATTGTAGTGCAGATGGAGTAGAACACACCGTTAGCCTTCTTGACTCTATGTAGAACCTCTTGGTCTATTCTCCCATCTCTGCTGAAAATCGTGCCCAGATACTGGAAATTATCTACCTTCTCTAGCGGCTCATTATTGCATGAAATATGAATTGGGTCTTCCCCGTCTCGGCCAATAACCATCACCTTACTTTTAATAGGATTTATTTCCATTCCTTTCCTCTGGAGCTCTTCCGACCATTCATCGACAGCCACCTGAAGCCTTTCAAGGGTGTCAGCAATCAGGACCACATCATCCACATATAGGAGAGCTTGTGCTTGTACAGGAATTACATTCCAGTATCCCACTGTTGCCCTTGGTGTCCTTCGCTTGCAGACTTTCCATACTTCATCCATGCATATTATGAAAAGAAGTGGGCTTAGGCTGTCCCCTTGCTTGACGCCTTAATAAAACCTAAATGGCTCTGATTCAGTTCCGTTAAGCCGTATAATTCCCTTGGGATCCTGGTATACCGATTTGATCGCACTGATGAGAGTGGGTGGTACCTGTTTTTCCTGTAGAGCATTCCAAATCTCTTGGCGGAGAATCAAATCGAATGCAGCCTTCAAATCCAGGAATGCCAAAAATAACTTTCTTCCTCTATCCCACGCTTTCTCAACAACCATTCGTAGTGAGAAAATATGGTCCTGGTATCATTGATACTCCATACAGGTAATTAGCACAATGCTGAAGAACCCGTTACTGCAGTCATTTTATACTCTTGAATAAAGTGTAAAACTATTGAGTCTTCTTAGAGGAAGTAATCCTGGAGTATGTACAGTTGGTGACCTAATGTTGATATACGTGGTTAGTATACTGTTGTGGTGAGATTGTGTGTTGTGCACTGAGCAGGGTCTAAATCTCCTCTGGACTAACACACTAGTCCTTACTCTGCGGGGATATCTCCTTTGTAAATTGTAAAAAATATTTTATACCCTACAAATGGATTGTTAATGGCGAACATGTGGTGGTGCCCATCTCCAAAATGTTCCTTGCTGAACTAAGGCAATAAACAAATAACATTTAAAAAAAGTCTCTACACCCAAAACCATATGGTTAAAATGGTTAGGACATGAAATAAATATGGTAGAGAAACGTTGGCCGAAAATAATTTTAGAATCGAGATTGAGGGAAAAAAAGAACGGCCATTTGAGAAAGCGTTATTTAGAGGGTGTGAATGAAGGCATGGTTGAATATGCGGAAAGAGACTGAAAAGACATATTTTTCGAGACAGATATTTTGCCAAAAAAAACCTTAAGATAATCTTTCTATGGATGGCTTAACTTTTTTTTTTTTTAAAGTAGCTAAATAAAAAGAAAAGAAAAATAGAGAAAGTGATAAACTACTTTTCTATTCCTTCTAAGTTAGTTACTGCGATTAAAGAAAAAAAATACTAACAATATCTATATTTCTTAAATTAAAAACATTTCGAGTTGAATAACTTAGAAAATAATAGATAAGATTGGAGTCTAGAAAATTTTATTGTCTATTATTTTAACCTGACCTACCATATTTAAAACAAAACTGAAGGTTTTTCTGTACACTGTTGGTTACTAAAAACTTGCTTCATAGTAACACTATATCAACTTCTAAATCCACTTACCAGCTACAGATTTCCAGATTTGAGTTGAAATTTGACTTATTATGAATTAATTTTCATTTTATTTTATTTTTGTAAAAAGCTCTAACGAAACCTTTAGCTTCATGTCTCTTTTTTTTTTTTTTTGTTAAAGAATAGGACTGTGATTTAGTCCTTTTTGTATGAAGCTTAATTTTAAATTGTTAAAAATGAAGTTCCAAATGAAGGGGAATAAATGGTAGCAAAAATTAAAAACTGAAATATAAGAATGTGACAGACAAGACTTATTTAACATTAATGCGCTTGCCTTATATCATCACTAATAATGAAATATCAGGATTTTAGCATGAAGAGAAAATTTTTCTTTGAAATGTTGAAATTTAATATGAAATATGATTAGCTATACTTTTAAACTGCTTGATACTTTCCATCTGCAAGCACCAAAAATTGTCCAAAAAATATGAATTAATAAATCTTCATGCTTTTTTAAAATATAAATTGCAAGTAAGTCATAATTGTTCCTTAAAAACCCTCTCATATGACAATATCTAACTGAATAATTCTTAACATTTTTTTTAAGAAGATGCTTGGGGGTACGGTCAAGAGAGAAACACGCAGTAGGTACATACTATTTTAATGTGTGCCGACGTTTTGGCCTAATTTGTAGGCCTTCATCAGGATGACTTGCCAGAAATTCTAGAGCAAGTGGTACTCATTCGTTATACTTACTGGGTATTTCTTGACTTCATCCCCAACCATCTTCTTCTTGATTAAATCTACAGTCAATGATATCTCCATCACATAAGTCATAACTCTCTTCACATTTTTTTTTTTTTTTTAGGTTTTTTTATATTTAAAAACAGTAATGTAAGACTGAGAACAATGTTGTAATTTTTTTACTAACATTTAGCCATTTGAATAAACCATTATTTATTTTAAAATGACCTTTCCTCATAAATTTTCAGGAGATACAATTAATATAAACATAAGAAACATAGATGATCGCTGAAATAAGGCATACCAGTACCGAAAAACATAAACATCAGATCCTAATTAGGAAGTTGTAAAGTTATTAATCACTCATCAAACAAGAAATGTTGCCTTATTCCTGTTTCAATGAAAAAAAGAATCAAACTTACAGAAGGGCCTGGTCTTGGGTTTTGATCAGCCATTTTCAACAATTTATTTAAAATCTGGATGTTAAGTGCTAACTCTGAGACCTACTTTTTCCAAACCGGCAATATAACTGAAAAATCCACAAAAATCAATTATAATACATATCTACCATTATAACCATATAAAACAGAAATTAAAAACTTGTTTTTATTTACAGTTTTAAACAATGTATGTACTTCAACAATGTACTTGAAGGTTATAATTATGCATTTATCTTTACAAAATATTATTCATAGATCTTGTTTTATTGTTTTTTAAGATCTAGTAGCTTATAAAAATAAAAAAAATACTTATCAATTTTAGGTCTGATCAAAGTGAATAGCATTGAGGAAAATTATATACATTTTAATAAAAATGTATGTAATATAATATCATTAATATAAATGTAAAAATTATATACAACTCTATACTTATAAAAGATCAAATGTTACTAAATAAGTAAGAAATTAATACCATATAATGCTAGCAACAATTTTCTTCTCTGTAGTAATAAACACACTAAGTGCACTTTTATTAAACTTTTAATCTTGAAAGGTTACCATATACGTTGAAGCGGTTGTTTTTTCAAACTATTACTGGATTAGCTATAAAAAAAAAAAAAAAATTACCTTTTGTGTTTGTGTCCTGTTTTCGTAAAATCTAAAAATAAATTAAGATTAGTATTGACTGCACTATACTAATTAAGGCATCAGTAAAGCGTTGTAGGCGTCGGTGTCAGCCATTTGTCGATTGATTTTAAGTCTCAAGAATTTAATAATAAAAAAAATAAATGAATGGTTTTACTCGAATGATTAAATCAATGAAATTTTATAAAAAAGGGTTATTGAACAATATTTTAAAATTAAAAAGTAACCAAAATTACCCATCTCACTTATTAACAGATAGGGTGGCAGTGACGAGTTGGTCCTTGGCGTCGTTTACTAGGTTACTACTGTTGCTTTTGGAGGGAATGTCGTTAAACATAAATGGACGCTTCCAATTATTACTAAGTTCAGATGCATAATTTAACACTTAAGAATATACGACTTATTAACAAAAGCCATAATTTTAATATATTCTTTAGGACCAAAATCAACATTAAATGTTAGACATTACTTTGCTTGGAAGACATCGTTAAATCTTTGCCAAAACTAAATAATTTAAAACAACACAAATACCTTTACAAATGGGGGAAAGCTAATAATTCTACTCTTTGGTAAATGTTAGTTTTTACAAATAAAATCATATCAACTTATATTATGAATCATATTATATGGATTATTTAAGCATTATAATAAAACAAAGAATAACTTCTAAAAAAGGTTTAAAAAGCATAATTTATTAGTTATTAATTACAAAAAAGTTAATTAATCGTGATACTGGATAAAAATAAAACAAAAACTAATTACCTACCTATTGGAATCAACTCAGCTCCGTCGTAGCTCGAATAGCATGAGGAGGGAAATGGAAGGTAGCTAACATTGTTAACATGTTAACAATTGCCAAACGCTTAATAATGACCGTTTTTAACGGTTTCTTAATAATTTTATTTTTAAAAACGTAAATAAATAACCAAGTTATAACTTTGGGATAAACATATAATAAGATTTTGAAAATTGGTCAATATAGTTACTTGAAAGAAGAAATACTTATATATAACCAGGTACGTTGCCATTGGGGCTAGGGAGGGCCACCCCTTCCTCCCAATAATTTGAAAACCAAAAGGATGGGAAATTTGAGATTGAGAACCTACTTCAACTTGCGAAAATTGAGGTAAAACATTTTACTCAAAACGTTTCTAAAATGTAAAATCATTGCCAATACCTTTTGAGTTTGAAGTTTACAGTTGCTGAATTCTTTCTGAGTCCATTTCCAAGCATAACTTTTTATATTTCTTTTTAGTAACAACCCATGTTTCTACCTCACTTTCTATTCAGTCTTCTTTGTAGTCAAAATATTCAGTAGGTGCTGAGATTACGGTTAAACAAATATAGGACCAGTTAGTGTAAAGATCATTTTCTTGCTCTGCTATTTGTTGCTGGCACAATACATATAATTGTTTCCTTGTATTGAGGTATTATTTTCTACATAAATTATTACTCATAACTTTGAGAATAATTTTGTAAAAGTATAATAATTTAGGTCAAAGATTTGCTACTATTTTATTTCAATTGCGGATTATGTTTTTTCCAGACGCTTGCTCATTTTTCTTTCCCGAGAAAGCAATAGACGGAACCATCAGTAAACAAACGTCCAACATCTTTTCTCAATGTAGTTAACCACACTCAATCTCTTTAGACCAATTTGACAACGAGGCAATGCTAATCTAAAGTGCTCTCCATTGTATCTTACTTGGTCTATTTCAAATAATAATCTATACAGAGTAGAGAAATAGATTCCTGATGATTATTTCTTTAACTTAAATGGCCATATTTTGTTTTAAATCGGACTAAAAGAAGGGATTCACAATATAACTTAGTTAAGGATTTGTGAGTGTCCATTGAAGATTTATCTCTGTGTTGAATACCATTGGTTAAATTAATTTTAATACAAAAAAAAAAAAAACGTATTTACTACCATCGCCATCATTATCAGGTTCATTTAGTTCATTTAGGAAGAGTGGTTTAGAGCTCCTATTGTGTTCGAGTATCTTGTGTACTGTTTGAATCGGTTTAGATATAGCATTTTCCAGTCAACTTAAGCCGTTTGCCAGACAAATTAAACTTTTTATTATACAATTGTGACATTGGTGGAACAAGTCACGCAAGCAGGGGGGATGGAAGACTGGGTTTTACATCTGAACACCAACCAAAGAATGCTGGCGTTCTTCCATATTGCAGAACATTTTTTTTTATGCCAAGTGTGTCCATCTGTATCTTCAGGATATGTTGGAATTAGGCAACAAGATCATTTCTACTGAATATCAGCTATTTACGACCGAGGGATTCTTCACCATTAGGCGATCAAAAAAAGGGCTGGTGAGGTGTTTGATCAGGCATGGCCATAGAACAGGTAATCGTGTGCTCAGTATAAAACTACGGAGTTTTAGCCCGGGATCGTGGCATATTGGAGCCGTACTCACCTGATGGGTACTGGGGATGATCTGCCTCCAGAACGTATGTACATAGATTGAGGATTGCTGCAATGCTAATGCACAACCTACTGAGCAACACTTAGAAATGAGACCATCGGTAACCACCCGAGATGAAGCTGATGCAGAAAAGCTGTGCGATTGGTTTATGCAGCACCCTCCATTCCCTATGGATGTGATCATGTTCTTAAGCAGTGGACTTGTATGAGAGGAAGGGGTCAACTGTCACATGGCTAGTGATATTGGGTATGTTAGATGTTGTTGGGGAAAACTTCCAAAACGTCAAATTCAAACGTAAGAACAAAGTGGTGTCTCTTTTCTTGTGCTGTACATATTATCACTGTTGGAAAAAGACAGGCGACTCTTGACTCCCTTAGACATTTTCACAGGTTATGTGTTTTGAGCCAATCGAATGAGGAATTGAAGAACTTTTTCACATAATATGTGAAGAAGTTCGCTTTCTCCATTCCCAATGTCTCTATTCACTCAAGAGGGAATAAGGAAGGCACCGAATCCGCTCTCTATGCAGCATTCCAGCCTGTTGACATTGATGAGGGAAAACGATATTTATAATAGTAGATGGTGGTCATCTCCTTCACTAAGTGATGTGACTCATTCGAGTTGATAGCTGCATGGTACACCCAATATTTCGATGCATGATTTGGTCAGAACGTTGCAGTAATCTTTGACGGGTACACATCAGAGGCTCAAAATAACATATTCGTCGAGCTCAGTCTCATTCATCTGAGGTGATATTTGAGGAGGCAACTAAACTTCGGATTTCATAAGAAAAGATTTTATGTAGTGATAAAATCAAATTAAGATTTATACAGATGCTGATATTCAGATTTTTCACTCTGAAGATGCTGACAGGATGATCGTCACTACAGCTATAACGAAGGCTTTTGATTTAGAGACAGTAATAGATGCAGATGTGGACATAGACTTGCTGGGTACAATGTTTTAACATTTACTTCACTGAACCATTTGAGACAGATTATTGAAGTTATAATTTAATACCGATTTTAATTGGTAAAACCTGAAAAACAGCTAAAAATTAGCAACTATAGAAAATTGGGCAAACTTTGAGAAGCTGTATCTCAGAGATTATTGGATCTACAGAGACGAATTTGATCCCAAATTGTAAAAAAACTGAATCTAATTTAAATATTTATTGAACAATCTTTGTCGAGAAATTTCTCAGGGGTAAAAACAGAAAAAAAGTGCGAAATTTTCGTAGTATTAAGTTCATTTAACACTGATTTAGGGTGCCACCGAGGTCGAAAGTATATCTCTGTACCATCACATAAAAGATAAAATAGAAGAAACCTTTTACCCTATTTGACGCAAGGTAAAATCTAATAGGTGACTGGGCTATATCCCTCTTTTGTAACAGCGAAGAACTTGAGATTATTAATAACTTCTCATATTAAAGTTGAATGGTTAGCAACACTTCCAACATAGATAAAGAATTGTCCAGTAGAATTTCAAAAGCTACTAAGATATATTATCAGATTTGCCACACCGTAGTTGACAAGTCGAAATAATCTATCTAGACAAACCTATTCTTTGTCTATTCATGTAAAATGTTGCTTTGGCTTTGGTCATATTCCAAGTAATGTTTCCTTGATGAACTAGGTTGAATATTTATATTTCTGAACTAGTAAGGATGCCTGTATTAATGTTATATAAAGAACTTTATGTCCATATTTTACTTTTGTTGGGGAAAAGGATAAATTTATCGGGCAAAATGCTAAATTGTTAAGTAAGAAAGGTTACTTTGTCTGGCAAACGACTTAAATTGACTGGAAAATGCTATAGCTGTACCGATTCAAACAATACATAAGCTACTCGAACTCAGGAGGAACTCTAAACCACTCTTATAATGATAATGATGGCGATGGTAGCAAATACGTATAATTATTTTTTTTGTATTAAAATTAATTTAACCAATGGTATTCAACACAGGGGTCAATCTTCTATGGATACTCACAAATCCTTAACTAAGTTCGTTGTTCCAATGAATCTCTTCTTTCAGTCGGATTTATCCATGTTAATTACAATTTTACATTTGCAAGCATGTTCTAAACATTACAATCCTCACTCCCATTGCTTGAACTTTCTACATCGACTTTTTTTAGCTGTCAGAAAACCTAGCCAATCGCTATAAAAATAAATTAGATGTGCTAAAAAGCTCAGTATTTTCAGAAATGAAAAACTAATTCCTCATATAATGATTACGTTGACAATTAGTTAAAGTAATTGCTTGTCCCTTAGCTATGTACCTCACTCCTTCACTTTTTTCAAAACTGGGCGCCAAGTAAACTCACAGTTTTCTACAGCAGAGGAAAATAGTTGGCAAGCGTTACCAGGTAGGTCCCTCCGAACCAAATTGTCACGGATGTTGAGAGAAACCTCCATTAACATGCTCCATTAAGATGTTAAGTTAAAAAAATGTGCTTCGTGTTTGGTGATCCTCACCTACACATATAATAGAGACAGCAAGTTGAATATTTGATGAATTTCTATAATAGTTCTTCTAGTTTTATGGGATTTGGTGTGGTGTAAATAAGGAGGCTCTAAAATTAAGGCCTAATTAGTTAAGCATGAATAAGCACAAAAACCTCAGTCCCTCACTTTTTATTAATTATAATATCTAATTCAGTTGCTTTATTAATAGTCTAAAATTAATTTATTTCATAAACTTTATAATAATTTAATAATAATAATATAACAATTTAACCAAAAATTATTGGAACTAAAGAAAAGGTATATATATATATATATATATATATATATATATATATATATATATATAAGTTAAGCTCCCGCGACTCGAAACTGATAAAAAAAACAGAGAAAGGAAAGGGGAGCAAGAAATAACACTCACGAGATCTGAACTGATACTGCTTTATTTCTCTCAGTAATCCTGTATATATATTATCTGGGTTATGTTTACATTCAGGCATGGAATTAGGTCTTACATTGTATTCCTCCTGACCTTAACTCCCCCCTACCAGTTTACGACCATCCGTCGTAAACTAATATGAACATGACTAAAAAAAAAAAATATACAACTAAATACTTGAAAAACCTAACAACTAAAATACAGCACAAAATAATCTAATATATACAGTTTTGATGAGAACACATACAATATTAACTTATCCGAAGAAAACATAACAACAACAAAAAAACTTATAGTAACCGTTACACAAAAAAAAAAATGAAATTTACTCTCTGGAGCGATAAGACACATGTTTCGCTAACACTATATACACAACAATAAAACAAAACAAAAAAAAATATATAAAATAGTACTAATAATAAAGAAGAACTGCCTCTCACAAGATTATATACGGCGAAGAGGATGCTCCGGCCTGTTTAAGGTTGTTCTGGCTCACCCGCTGGTAGCTTTAATTGTTCAATGTGCACAGTTCTACGCTTTCTGGGTTCTCTCACGCTTTGAATGGTCACTATATTATGCTCTCTAATAACAATCACCCTAAATGGGCCCTCGTACCTTAGCAGCTCTTTACTCCTGTTGGACCCTACTTTCCTGTACACGATGGTTCCTATTTTAATGCCACCCCATATGTCTTTAACCTGCCTATTTTCCTTCACCACTCTCCTACGTTTCTCCCCCTCTAGACGTCCGCGTACTTTCTCCCACAATTTTCCCAGCGTTATCCGATTATTGACCAGCCTGTCAGACGTTTCGTCGTTTGTCGCCGTCTCCCCACTGTCTCTGCGTCGTCCCCGAAGCCCAAAGAGAATCTCGAATGGGGCAAATCCCGTCACGGCGTGAATTGAGTGGTTATATGCCGCCACTGCTTTCGGCATTGCCGCCTCTGGTGTTAGACCTTTATCTGCGTGGTACACACGTAGGTGTTCACTCAGCGTGCTATGGAGCCGCTCAATACCTCCGCTGCTCTTTGGGTGACCTGGGGTGTTGAGATGCCACTGCACATCTAGTGCCTTCATTTCGTTTCTGATGTGAGAGCTGTCAAATTCTCTGCCGCAATCTGATGATATCCGATCTGGAACTCCATAAAACTGGAACCACACCCGCAGAGCTCCTAACACCGCCTCAGATGATCGTTCGTGCGCCGGATATGCCATGGCCACTTTACTGAATAAGTCGAGCATAGTGACCCACTTGTGTCCCCTCCATGTGAAGGTGTCGATTTGTAAGTCACTCAACGGTGTTTCCGCCGTGGGGGTTTCTTCTTGCTGCGCTTTTGGCGGGTGCCGATCGTACTTCGTAGTCTGGCAAATTTCACATCTCCCGATCACCTCTTTAATCGTCTTCTTCATTCTTCCCCAGAAATACCTGCGTTTCAACGCCTGTAGTGTTTCCTGCTCGCCTCGGTGGTTGGTTTTTCCCTGGTGGTATGCGAGCGTCATCTCTTTCTGCTGGTTCTCGTCGCGGATTGTCTCTACCATCAGGTTGCACCGAATAAATGTCCTGTCGATTCCGATCTGTTCGGTTTGCCATAATCTCTTTATTTTTTTCCCAAATTGTCTCGTTTCCCAAGTACAAATAATGGGTTTTTCCTGGTCTCGACGCATCTTTCAGTACCCGACTAATCTGATCTGGCCTGACCCCCGGTTGAGACCAAATGGTGGCGATTTTACGCCCTTCGTATGCCCCATAATCTATTTTGAGCAGCCCTAAAGTGATCTATAGCCCACACGATACCTAGCAACTCTCTCTCCAGCGCACTATATCTCGTTTCGGCGTCCGTGAGGCGCCTACTGGCGTACGCCACCGGTCGTTCCCCTTTTTTCCCTTCCTGCGCCAGAACCGCCCCCAATGCATATTCGCTGGCGTCCGTGGTAATTATGAACCTCTTTTCAAAATCGGGAAATGCTAGTACCGGTTCCTCTTGGAGTCGGGTCATGCACCTTCGAATATTATCTTCCATGTCCGGAGTTATAACCACTTTCTGACCCTTCTTCAACAGATTATTAATGGGTACAAGGTATTCTGCCATCTCAGGAACGAATCTTCTATAATATTTTAACGTCCCTAATAACCGCCGGATCCCTTGCACATCTCTCGGGATTGCCATTTTCCTTATCGCCTCCACTTTCGCGCTATAGGGTTTCACTCCCTCTTTCGATATAGTGTGCCCTAAAAAATTTATCTGGTCCCCGGCCTTGAGGAAGTGATTTAACTCACCAATCTCGCCAGTGAACCTTTCCAAATCTGATATCGCACGTCTCATGTCCTGCGTCGTCGCTGCTCGTACCTTCATCCAAGCTAGCGTGTTTGCGTGCGCTTCTGCCATGGTTTCCTGTGGCAGCGGTGGGACGTCTGATATGATTAACGTTGCCGGTCGCACAACTCCCTCTGGCATTGCCTTAGAGAAAGGAAAAAGAAAAAAAAACGGGTCCTCCGTTCCTCGTTACTCAGGTATTCGCGGTCCCGGGTTTCGGCACCAGTTAAGCTCCCGCGACTCGAAACTGATAAAAAAAACAGAGAAAGGAAAGGGGAGCAAGAAATAACACTCACGAGATCTGAACTGATACTGCTTTATTTCTCTCAGTAATCCTGTATATATACTATCTGGGTTATGTTTACATTCAGGCATGGAATTAGGTCTTACATTGTATTCCTCCTGACCTTAACTTATATATATATATATATATATATATATATATATATATATATATATATATATATATATATATATATATATATATATAATTTTATTGAAATATTTTTTCAATAGAATAATATTTTATTTTATTGTTTTTATTTCTTTGTAGTATTCCCTCATCCTCCCTCTCCCACTCTACTATGCTCACTACCTCACAAAGACCCTCACGTCATCACTTTTGAAAATTGAAATATTTTTATTTATCTTCCGTTATAGAAACAATTACGATGGGATATTTTGACAACAGTATCTAATATACAATAGTATTAGATGAAAATTAAAATCAATAAAAATAATCAGTGTTACCTGTTACCTGAGTAATAAGAAAATTATTAGAAAAACTGACTATTTCTGAAGAATGGCCTCTCTACGTCTCAGCTTATAGTTCGCTCGTTACCATTCCAGGGATTGGATCCTCATCTAGCCCAATAACTTATAATCCTATTTCAACCGTCAAACTGATCCAGAATATAGGAAAGCATAGTTAAAAGTCGAAAAATGAATTTAACATTTTCAAACTTAATTCCTTGCAAAACATTCTTGGACAAGGAAACAATAATAAACAGTTGTGTGAAAACAAAACAATTAACTTCTCTAAGATGGGGAAGAGGTGTATATATATAATCGGTACTTGTTTCAATGATTATTTACATGTTATTTTCTTTATGATTATATAATTCAGCAAATCTGCTTTATGCTGTTTACCCCTTCTTTTCTAATCTAAAATTACGTTCATGCCCAATCTTAAAAATGTGTTCCATTTTCTTTATTAATGAAATTGCATCTACTAAACCATTAAAGTTTGTCTAAAAAAATATCTCAATCACCCAAAAGTCTTTCTCAATCCTCAAACAGCTCTTAGGATTTCGTGATAAGTTCCCTCAGAGTACCCGTCATCTTCTAGTACCCTCTCTAGTTCTCCCCCACTTTGGCCATTGATAATTACATTAGTCCAGTGGTGCACAACAGGTGGTCCGCGAGATGTCATTGGAAAATTATTTTTGCAAATATAATATACTAAATAAAACATATTTATTATCTATCTATCTATCTATATATATATATATATATATATATATATATATATATATATATATATATATATATATATATATATATATATACAAATATAATTTAATTAAACATTGGCTCTACTCCGGCGAGTAGTAAGTTGTTTTTACCATTCCTTTAACAACTAACTCTATTTTATTCACTACTTTTGATTCGTGCATCCAATTTTACTTTCAAATGGAACGCGGTAGTGCAATGATAAGGCACTATGCTCCCTTTCTTCTGGTTCCGGGTTCGAGACCGGCTGTGTCAGATAATTATTTATTCTGTTTCAGCCGTGGATCGACTCAGTGGAGTCGGGAGACCCTCCTGGGGCTCACCCAACCTCTATAAAGTGGGTTCCCTTGATTGGAGAAAACACCTGGCCAAACCACCCCTTGCACAACCGTTGGCCTCGAAGCCATACGGGCCTTACCAAGTACAGAAAGCCAAGACCCTGAAAATACAACATTTGATATCTGAAAATACAGTACGAAAACAAACATCATGATTACGATTACGATTACGAATGAAATATTACTTATTTTTTATTCCCTGCCTTGAGTGCCTCCTTACCTCGTGAGCCCCGGAACATTGCCCCTGTACTTATGTACAGGGGTAGTACTTATGTTTTCCTAGAAGAACCACAATTGAAGGAAAGCGATTACGACTCCTAGAAAGATGTATCAGATCCTGTTGCAAGTGGTTGTTGATTTATCATGTATTTATTTAAGTATGATTAATTTGTAAGTATTATCTAGAAGAAAAATTGCGAGTTAATGCTCAATTGTGTTGAGTTGCTAAATTACACAGCATACTGGATCAATCGGATAGACAATGTTAAAACCAAAAAAGAGAGAGATCGATCGATGGGAAATCCATAGTACATAATGATATTGATAGAAAAAAAAATGGGTCACAAATTGACAATGCAAAGGCCTAATACAAATGAATTAGGCCTAAATTAAATATTTTGAGTTTAATTTATTTGATTACCTACTTTTCTCGTTAAAAGACAATGTGTTATAGCTCTGTAACTTAAAAGGAGAGTACACGATGTGTCCAAAATTTTTTGGATGGTTCTCCATTGAAAAAAAATTGACCCATATCCTTCCGTTTCATCCAATGGCCTTAGGAGCTGAGAAAAAAATAAAAATACTGAAAATGTTTTATTCTATATTTCGTGTTTAGAGAATGATATCGGCATGATTTTTCAGCTAAACATTTGTTTTTTTAGATTATATTAATGGAAAAATATAAACATTAGAAAATAATTGGATTTTGGTCAAATCAATTAAAAAAGTGTTTCAATTATTAAGTAAACTGGCTTCATAGATTTTTTACACCTAAAATGATTGCAGATTCTTACATTTTACAAAACAATGTTATAATTCTTAGTGCATTGTTATAAAAGTTTAGAAATGTATCTGTAGAAAAGCTTAGTGGTTAAAAACATTAGTGTTCATACAAGTTTATTTATTAATCTAACATCAATTGATTTTTATTGCATTGTTATAAATGTGTATTCTTGTATCTGTAGAAACGCTTAACAGTTCAATACGTTATTGAAGATAAAAGTTCATTTGCTAATCTTAAATCAATAGATTGGGACCAAAAATTTATTTTTTCTATATAAAAGGAGATTAGATACTAAGGAATGTCTAAAAGGAATTCAAAATTAAATTATAGATAATATCAGGTAACAAACAGCCTTTTTAAATTCTAATGCAAAATTTGAAATTTAGTTATAGGATATTAATGTAATTAGGATATTAATATAATGTAATTAGCACATCAAAAAATCTTAATATTGAAAAATCATCGAAAACAAAAAGCATTACTTTTTTGAGTCTCGAGTGTGCTCAAAATTTTTAAAGCCACAAAATTACGTTTGGGTTTGAAGCTCTGTATCTCCTCTTCTGTTTACCCGATACCGACGTTCTTGGACTTGTTAAAAAGAGGGGAGCTTCTTCTTCCCATACATGTAAAAAACTATTGCATTATCTTAGATAGTCTTGGTAAAAAAAAGGTGATTACCATATAAAAACAAAATTGAAGTTTTTTGAGGATAACATTGGCTCTAAAGCATGTAGGAACGTCACTGTTTAAGCAAATTGCGTAGTTTAAGAACCTTTAACAATGCCCTAAATTTAGTTTGAAATATTCCAAGTGTTCCTAATTTATGAGCGATTATTTAAATCTTTAAAAAAACTTGAAGGGTTGGAATTTTTTTTTTTTAGATTCGCTCCAAAATTTAAATATAGGGGTTTTTCAAAGTGCTAAAACCAAATCTGACGCCAGTTTTGGATAAAAAATTCTATTTATATACTTCACTCTGTAAATAATACGGTTATCATTACATATAAGTCAATTCATGTCGCTCTAAAATTCAATTATTTCGGTTTAAAAAATTGGATCACTAAACTTTACTATTTCTGGATCACTAATAATGTTTTTTTATGATAAATACATATTATAATATACATTTTCTGTATGTTTTATATTTTTCTCAGGTCCTAAGGTCCATTGGATGAAACGGAAGGATATGGGTCAACTTTTTTTCAATGGAGAATCACCCGAAAAATGTTGATCAAAATCGGCGACGGACACATCGTGCACTCCAATTGTTCGTTTATGCATTTATTTATAATTTAAAGCCAGTTTTATAGTTTTCCAAAACGGTCTTGACTTCTGACCATGTTTTTCTACCTTCTGAAACAGCGTACTTCGCGAAACTGCTTCAATTTTATTTACTGGGAGCAGGTCACGTAAATAAACAGATGTGTGTAGCGTGTCCATCTGAAATCTCCTTCAAATCATCTTAAATAATATTTTGTTTTCAAAAACCTTACGGTATTTTTCTTCCCTTGATGTAAACAAAAAGGTTTCGCTCCTATAAATAGTTGGAGGAAGTATAATAGTTCTATAAGTATAATAATAGTGTAATACGCTTGGCCACCACGACCTTAATAATTAATTGATTTAATAAGGAATTTATTAATATATAATAATAATTAATATAATTAGTTACAATCTACTGAATCGTTGTCGTGTTTAATTTTATCGGTTTGGAAAATGTAACAATTTCAATTGTCTGTGTCCATTAATTTATCAATTTATTATTAATTAGCAGCGGCTGCATTAATGCATTTGTCAGTTATCAAATACCACGAGTGGTTTGCAAAAATCTGAATGTTTTCTGAAAGATAACCATATTTGTTTTCTTTATTTAAGTTTATATAAATTAGGTTTTTAGAAATAAGAGCGTGGAAAGTATTTCCTATCAGAGGACCTTTTCTACTCCAATTTTCCGAGCTTATCACTTTTCATCTCCTTCAAATCTCTTCTCCTGTCCTATTTAATATTTATGCTTCCATAAAGTTCCTTCCCTTCTTCACCTTATATTTTGTACTGATTAATGACGCTTCGTAAAGTCTTAAAACCTTTTCCGTTCGCAGACCAGCCAAGAACACAGCTTTTATAAGAGAATTCAGTTTATTTTTTTTTTTTTAGGCTAATAATTTAAAATTTACCAGATATTCAATTAGTATTCTGATGCCTGTTATTAGGTCATGAAAATACTTTTGGAGAGAGAAGCTACCATCTGGCATCACTTCTACGACTGTTTTATATTAAAATATTGTCTTCATCAGAATACTGACAAGGATAAAATGGCATGGATGTTTACAATGGAGTTTGGGTTTGTGTGGATATGGAGTTTATAATGAAAGTAAATATATCTATTTTGGACCTAATCTGCAGGAAATGGGATTTTAACATCTTTTATTTACATGTTAAGGAACGTTGAGGATTTTTCGAAGGACCTTGGATGATAAGGGTTGGATTCCTGAGGAATTTTCTGGTTTGGACAGCTCAATCCCCATATGCTACGAATCAACTTTATTCATGCCTGAATAAGTCAGATTATAAACTGAACGTTTGTCAAATAAAGGTTGAAGTAGTCAGAATTGATAAGAAGTTTCTTCGTTTTAGATTTGTATGAGGATTCCATGCAAATGAAAGCGGTTCTCATCAATGGAGATAGTTTGTTAATCTACTGTATTATAGGATGTCGTTAAGATGACAAAAGGTAAAGGTGATGGGAAAACAAAATGATAAAATGAGATTTTGTTATGAAAACATCATTATAATCTTAATTTTAGATCAATGACACAGATTAGCTACTATTTGTATACAACTCTTTGTTAAATAATTAAATGCTTCATTCGACATCTTTGATAGAGAAAATCCCTATCAGACCGGTTCGTAGGTTGGTGTACTTGTAAAGTGTACATCGTTAGGTAGTCCTTCGCATTTTAATTTCTGTTTTCCGAACCTCATATATACTCACTATTGTACATCATTAGGTAGTCTTTCGCATTTTAATTTATGTTTTCAGAACCTCATGTGTATCTCACTGTTGTTCAGTTAGTTATTAATTTAGCCATCATCACTAGTATGGGTTTCAGAACTCCTAAAACCTAACTCTTTCGGAAACAAATCCTTTAAAGGTCTCAGGGATAATCGTATTCAAAGAAAGAAACGATGGAGAAGGTCGGATTATATTATTTCTTTCTCACTCTTTGGTGATCCCATAAATTAAAATTATCATTAAAGTTAATCTATGCATTAATGTTTCAACAATGAAACATCACAAGCAAGTGGTTTTATTAATTATTCTTTGTGGGCTAAGCTATTCTCGTTTTAGATGACATTTTTGAAGAGAGATACGAATTTTTTTTCGATGAAAATTGCTGTGAACAGGCGTAGCTCCCGACAGCTGCCGAGAGGCCGAACAGGGCTACCAACATAATCTAACGATGATTGCCAACCCTCCCATTTGTTCTGACCGGCTAATTGCTCAATTTGCAATGTAAATATCGCTCCCTTCCAGGAGTTGGAACTTTTTAGAAACCTATATGGAAGTCGATAGCCAAAGAAAATGTTTGGGAAGGAATCAAAGGAAAAGGTCCTTTCCTGTTCAAATAAGGAATGTAAATTCACCTCTATTGCCAATCTATCTATCGGGTTTAAATAAATATAAACTGGAATGCTTTGAGTAAGATTTCACCAATTTTTATTAATTCAATCAATAAGTTCTATAAATCCATTCCAATATTCTTTAATTTCTATTAAGATTGAAGGTTCAGGAAAAAAACGACTTAAAAAATACATTATACTCCAGTTTACGTAATATCTTACCAGGCATTCTTCAGCCTGCCAATGAGTCTCATGAGGGCACTTACTAAACACAAAGGCAGACAATTTGACTGATCCAGTTTAACAATAGTGTCTGAACCAATAGTTCCACCATTGCAATTATACAGCTTTCAGTATAGAAATTATTATAAGTAGATTCAAATTTCTTGGAGATATTTATTCCGAGAGAGTTACGCCAAGGTCGAGGTGAGTTCTGTTGGGGCGAATGTGTGAGCAACCGTCATTTATAGCAACGGCATCGAATCTTCGGGGTCAGTAGGCTTTGTCATTTATTTAAAATTATGGTAACTGCCTTCTATAAATTGAAAAAAAATCTTTATTTGTTCAAAGATTACAATTTACAACATTAAAACACTATTATAAACTAAAAAGAACACTAACTCGTCTAAACACGACTGATCTGTTAATACTGACTTAAAGTAACATAACTATTGATACTTGGGAATAGGGGACAGGGATATATAGGCTAAGGTATGCTGAATCAGTTTTCAATGAATATGGTGCAGGTGGCTCCTTGACTCCTCCGTCCTTGTTGAAGTGAGGTCCACTGAACTTAAACGTTAAAGGAAGTTTAGGATGATTGTTTATTTTGTAAATACTGGAACCAGGCTCTAGCTCGGCCATCAAAGTATAAAGGTGGTTCAGGTTGGGAACTCTGGGAATCATTAATGATTATTGTGGATATTTGGGAACACAATAACTTAAGTTTACAATATTGACAATAAATGTGATAAAATAAAAGATAAGCACATATTACATAAAATACATATGAAATAAATTGAGTAGCAGTTATATCATAGAGTTCTAATACTTTTATTTCTATAGTACCTATATCTATTTCTTGATCAAAGAGTTCATCAAAGGTTAAATTTGCATATAAAATAGACTTATTATTAATATCATAGGGTGATATTAAAGGGAAATTTAAATTTTCTTCGTATGTTTAAGGTACACTTATATTCACAAATTTTTCATTTTTGTTAAGTTAATGGTAAATGGTACAAATTGAACGTACTTTGTTGTGTTTGTTTCAATGATATTGATGTTAAAAGCTAAATATTGGTGTAATACAGATGTAAGTTTGACTATCGGATTTATTCTTATCTCTATTGGTTCACAATTGCTTAATTCTACATGTTTACATAATTCCAAAATACATTTATCCTTTATTTATACAACATTTTTACAATTGAATAGAATTTTATACAATTTCCACTACAGAACGAATTTTTATGTCTGATAATGAGTTGTTCTTTTAATTTCTTTGTTGTTTCTTTTTACTTGGTATGATAATACATAATGAGAAGTTTTAGGTAATGTCTTTAAAGGGATTTTAATAAATAAAATAATAAATTAGTCCTGAATCTGACAATGAACAGAATGTAGGGCTAAGTAACCAATTTAATTCTATATTTTGTATTATTGGTTCACTTAAAGGGATTTTGAGCTGTTCTAATTGGTTTGTTGTTAATATACTAGGACGGGTGATTTATAGTTTGCATTGTTCTAATCATAATTCAATATCAGTTATTTGGGTTTCAATTAAATTTTGAATTGATAATAGGTCATGATAAATTAATTTAATAAGAAAGAGCTGTCTGCAAAATACATCTGGCATTATTACATCTGGCACTAATTTATAGTAACGTATGATCCTATTCGTCGGGAATTTTTCTCTAATGAGGGAGGCTACTTTATTAAATAGTGCGTCGTACCAGTTGTTTTCATTTTCAATGGAATCTGAGTTTGGCCAGCAATTTACTCCATAAGTTAGGTTTGGTTTAAAGAAGTCGATTAATTTTGATTCTATCTCTTCATCCTCCTCGTGATAAGGCCAAGTAAATTCTAGTGAATCGATGTTTATTCTTAAATAGTGTTTCGGATTTAATTTCTGCGTGCCCTTTTCTTATTATGATTTGATTTTTCTCGTTTATTGGTCTTGTCTTATCATCCACTACTAGAATTCTGTTATCCGATGATTCTTTTGAATGTTGTGTTGCAAAAGAAGAAATATCATCTTGAGTATCATCTAGCGTATCGTTCCATTCTTCGATTCCCATTTCTTGCATAAGTTCTACCATTTCCTGAGAATAATTCAGAGGAGAGATCTCGGTTTAGAAAACCATTAATTTCTTTCTCAGTCTTGGGGAGCTTAAAATTTTTCATTGCTTTAACTTTTTCTGGATTTGGTTCTATCCCGCATTCTCTGACGATCTCTGACCTAAGATGAGCAATTCTCTCTTGCAAAACTCAGTCTTGTCTAGTTGGGATTTTAAATTATGCTGTTCGAGCTTCTTAAGTGTTTTCTTCTAGTGTTTTCAATGATCATTATAATTTTCGGAAAAGACCATGTAGACATAGTACATTTCATATAGACTAGTACATTAACGGTATCTGAGAAAATTATATCATGGTTCGCTGGAAAGTCGCTGGAGCATTGCACAACCAAAAGGCATGCGTAGGAACTCGAAATGACCTTGGTTTGTAGAGAATGCAGTTTTTGGAATAGAGTTTTCCTCTACTTTTATTTGATGGAAACCTGAGCAAAGGTCCAAAGCAATAAAGATTGTTGCTTTTCCCAATTTTTCTAGGTCCTCGATGTTTGGGAAAGGATATCTATCTGGTCTGGTCTCACGATTTAGTTTTCGATAACCGATGGCCATCCGTATTTTTATTTATCCGGAGGCATCGGTTTTCTTGGAGACGATCCAAACAAGGGAATTGTATGGCGAGTTACTAGGTCAAATCATCAAAAAGTAAATGGTTTTCATTTCGGATCAAGTTTCTTAAATCATCTACTGTTTTAAGTTTATCCGTTTTGGTCATGAGATAAGTTCCTATTCGTGAAAAAGTGGTACAATATATTTTTCTCTAAGACAAGAAAGATTGTTTCTCTATTTGTCGTATTTTGAATACGATGTCTAGAAACAATTAAAGTTCTAATTTTGTGAATTCTATGGAGAAAATCTAAAGGATGTTCTTTATGGTATATTCTACTATTAAATAATTCGAAAGTTTACTGTTCTATTGACCTACTATCCCTAAAAGTTGTTTCTAAATATTTTAATAATTCTTCCATTTTTTTTAAATGCACAGGTCGTGTTGATGTTGTCATCTTCGTCTTTTAACTTTTAAGCTACTATTTTACTTGTTCATTTAATTCTCTATGTGAGTTGTCGGGTTTGCAGACAATTTGGTAAACTTGTCTACAAACTGTGACAAATTTTAATAAATTGTGAGAATTCCCGTTAAAATTTGGAATGCATAATCGGCTGATTTAATTTGAAAGCTTGTCATATTGTCTCTTAAATTTAAGTTTACAACTCTTGAAATTAATAATTCAATTGATTAGTTATCAGACATAAAATTACAAAGTTTAAGATTACTTACAATTTATAGAGAGCAATGTTACGAGTTAATTCGATCTCCGGGGGGGAAGCCGTCCTCGAGCTGGAAACCTGAGGTCAGTTACTCCGGCCAAGGTCGAAGGGTTTTCTGCCTTCCGGGTATACCCGGGGTGAAATACATGTCAAGATTTGAAGATTGAAAGAAGGTAATCCTAGGAAGGTACGCCTAGTTCCATATATTAGGTGTGAAGCATCGGGGTGATAGTTCCTAATCTTGAATTCGCGAAAAACGTCTTCTAGTTCGAAACTTCGATAATTTCTTATGCAGTACCTGTTCGAGGGTGCCAATTATTGTAACTGCCTTTTATAAATTGAAAAAAAGATCTTTATTTGTTCAATGATTACAATTTACAACATTAAAACACTATTATAAACTAATTAGAATAATAACTCGTCTATACACGACTGATCAATACTGATTTAATGTGACTTAACTATTGATACGTGATAATATATGTAGTTCGTATAGCATACATTTTATATATTATTACATTATAATTTATTTAAATTATCGATAACCAAAACGAAATGAACGCGGCCACTGTTCTGTATCCTTAACCATTATATCTCACAAATGCACTGTATCGTAAAACTCCACTAAGTTCAGCCGATAGGAAGCAGTAAATTTACCGCCGGTGTCGTTAATAATGGGAGGGAGGGGGGGGCGGTGTTAGGTTGAAGAAGAACCCCAATCAAAGCGTTACAGGGCAAAGCCAATTTAAGCTTGTCTTTAGCTAAGCCGTTAGTATAACCTTTACTCTTCAGCCTCCAATCGGCTTTTGGTTAAGAGAAAAGGGGAGAGAAAATTTTTGTAAACAACTGAAATCATACACAGGCCGCTTGAAAGAAAATCTTCATTATATTTTATCATTTTGTAGTTATACTTTAACAGAATAGTTCCACGGTCTCCGTAATTAGTTACGTTTTAAATTTATCGAAGTTGTTCCATGATTCTACAAATGAATTAAGAATAAATCAAGTACAGAATTAATTCAAATGCGAATTTCAGATTCTTCATTGGTTTGTTAATATTTAACTTAAAAATAAGAAATAAGTCATTATATTTTAAATATGGTTTATTTGATGTAATTTAGTCTTCATTACGAATCGTTATGCCTGATGTGCCTGCCGGAACCTAGAGAAGCTTTTAATCAAACCTTGAGATAATTGTAACCCTCCTATCATGCACACCCCCCCCCCCCTCCACATTCCTATAAGTTGCAAATCTTGTGTTCCTTGTGACTTATGATTAAAAAAAAAACCAATGTTCCCAGAAAAAAAAGTGACCGCACTTGCCGAAATGGTGTCCAAAGATGGCGAACTACCGACTTAGACTTGATTTAGTTTTTTGGTCGCATTATGCATTTGGCCTACTTTCGGCATAATTTTTTACAAAAGTTGAAATTTACCACACGAAAGTTGAAATTTCATGACCAGTGACCTTTAAACGGCTTACAATAACGAAAAAGTCTACAAATTAAACTTTTGGATCACTTATTCTTCTTTAAAATCTGGAGTCATTTTTAAAATATTTGAAATGGTTCCTTAGAAAATAGACTTAATTAGCGGTGAAGG